>VWZO01016723.1:751055-1013040 GCA_013396975.1 Bucco capensis | reverse complement strand
GAGCCTGCACAATGGATTTTTTTTAGGTGAGACACAGCATGCGCAGAGCTGGACCCACCCTTTAGTCCTAAGGTTCATCTGCCAGGGCCTAGCAAGCTTGGATGCTGGCAGCCAAGTCCTTAGGACGGAGGTTTTATTAGAGTGTCCTTCTCTTAGATGGAAGGCCTTACAGGGCTAAACGAGCTCCATCTGCCCAGGTTTGGAATCAAGAGTTGTCCTTCTCCTAGGATGACTGCCAGAAGGCTAATGAGCACATCCTACCCCTACAAGGATTATAGGAACATGGGTATCATTCCCCACACTTTACTGTGGGCAATGAGTTTAATGCTCCCTCTGCTGTTGGCACAGTTATCCCACCAGGGGCCACAGAAGACCCCAAGTGATTTTCAGACTGTGCCTGGTGATGAAACAATAGTACAGGCTTAAATGGCATTTGTATTTAAGTTGAAGAACTATGAAATCAGAATTATCTTTCTCACAATCTCTTGCTTTATAAACAACAAAACTGAGTGACAAAAATGTTTTCCTTCACAATGTGTTCTTTTCTGTGCTGTTAGAACTGGCACAGAACTGGCACTTGCTATTTATAATTTCATTAGTATATTTTACTGGGAGCTCAGATTTGAAAGATTATTATTTATTTAAAATGCATTTTGCATCAGTTAATGAATATTTGTTATTATAGTGAAAAGGTGATTCTGAGGAAGTAGCACTACTCAAATTGCAGCCACTATACAAGTGTTGCTGTACATTTTGACAGAGGCAAGATAAAAAAAACACAGTATATGCATAGCCAACTGATCTAGCTACTGTAAAAGGTGGCTGCTTAAAGAGTAAATCTAATAACTATTCTGTATGAGACTTCTCTACAAAGTTACATGCTGGGACTATCCTAATAGATATGCACTGCAGTCCTAAATTTGTGCAAAAATTACTGTCTCCACTTTCTTGTGTTAGCTACTCTGTCAGACACAAGTAACTTTAATTCTGAGACTGCTTGCCTTACAAAACAGAGGAGGTAGATTTGATTTTTCTTTTCAGAGACCTAAGGCTCCCTATTCACCCACACCTAACTTCCCCCTTTAGGGAAGGATTCTTTCTGGTTTCTTCTACATTCTACAAAGTACCAAAGCGACAAACACTAATCTAATAGAGTCATTAGCAAGCAGACCAGAAATCTCTACTCCCATATGAAGCCCAACCCAGGTCACTTCTTGCATTTGTTGTATTTAGTTCCCCTTGAAACCACAAGTGTCAGTGTAGCAAGACAGATAAGGCTCACTCACAGACTATTACCTTCTTCGTGACTCCTGTGGTTTTCACATCCCATCAAGTTGTTATTTAACTGGTTGAGAAGTATGCCAAACCATTTCACAGGACTAGAGTGTAATAAATTTAACTGTACTGGAAAATTATACCATTGTGATGTGAAACCTATCAAGTTGCCAGTGAACAAAAACATTATCCCCTTCAGTCTTCTGTATCATACATGGAAAAGAACCAGCAACACTGAGAAATAAATTCAAAACAAAACCAGAGATTTTTTTAAAAACAACACAAATCTGGTTCGTGTTGCACCAGCAAAACAAAACAGAGGAAAGGATAATTATTTTTGTCAGATGAATTGGAAGTAATTTTAACGTTAGGGTTTCAGGCTGCTCACACACACACCTCAAGACTTGCTCTGTTACATGCAGAACAGTTAAGAGAGATTAAAAGTGTTCTCTTTCCTGTAGGCCTCAGTGGTGGCTTTATTTCCATAAGGCTTTCCTACTGGAAATCCTCTGATACAACCTGAAGAGTACCACAGGGCAGCTTTCCATCTCCGTGCAGAAAGATGTAGTGTTGCCACCTTTGAAGTAAGAGACACTTGCCAGTCTGAGCACTGGGTTTTCCAGGCTCTGACAGAGTATGAAATGGCCCAAGCATCCCAGGATGGTGGTGAGACACTGGACAGCTAGCGCAAGGCTTGCAGAGAAAGTGGAGGCTGTGTTCATGAAGAGTGTTCTGAAGCATCCACAAACTACCATGGCTTCAGATGGCCATCATGGAATGCTGGAACTTATGGCAGCAACTCAGCATTTAGGGAGGCAGTTCATGAAACATCCAGAGAAGAAGGATGAGATAAGGTCAGACCATCTGATAAGCATAAAAGTAAACAGCAGGTTAATTTAATTCCTTATCAGTTAAGTAAATGCAGCTATATTTACTATAACATGCAAAGTTCTAGCTAGACACATATTCTTCAGAATATCATTATACCTAATCCCCAGCGTAAGATTTTCCCAGCATTTAGTTATTCTGAAATTAATACATTGGTTTCAAAAGTAACATTACACAGCCTTAATAAACTTTCTAAAAGTACAAAAAATTCACTTTGTATTTAGTAACTACACAGGAAATTATAAATCAAAGGTTGATTGTTTCTTGGTGTGGGTTGCTTTTTTCCCCCCTTTCTCTTTTTTTAAGGGATAAGAGCATATGAAAAACCTGAGCTTAGAATATGTACACTTACTACTCTTTGGAAATGCATAATAGAGGTTACATTTTATGGAAGAGATGTGTTAGGTGCATTATAGTACAATACATTAAACTATCTTCTTTAGAGAGTATCTCTGAGGATAATTACCTGTCATATCTTTTATATCATTTAAGTTTATTACTCCTGACTTATGTCAGTAACAAAAAGCTCAGGATTTTAATGATAGCTAAGAAAATGATAATCATGTTTCACACAAAAGTGGTGCATTTCTTTATTTCAGTAAATATTAAATTCCTAATTTCCTGGTAACAAACTAAGAAAACACTGAATTTTTGCTTCATTTCTCCACAATTTAAAATGAACTGTAATAAATAAATAAAATCCAAATATTAGGTTCACTTTTTAAAAATAAGCTTCAAGATATTATGTGGTACGTGTGCAAAATGAAGCTGCCACAGAGGGCTAAAATGGAAGATGATTCTAAACCCCTTCCAGTCCTAAATTACACCTTTTGGTTGCAAGGTGCATATATTGCCCAGGTTTGTCTCAACTTTCAATTTGGCCCTTTCTCTCATACCTTCCCCACTCCGCTCTTTACCTGTGTCACTAAAGAAGTGAAATAAACTAAAGATTCACTAAAGATTGAAATAAACCTTAGAACCTCAAAGCACAAAAATAGATACAACCATGAAGAAACAAACAGAGCAGAATCTTCATTCCTCTCTCCACTCCTTTTCAGTTAGGTAGCTCTGCTGACATCAGTTTCAACTGGGTGCAACTGACTGCAGGATCAGCCATTGCAGGTACCACACTGGGATTAAATATGGCTGAGCAGGGCTCATTTAGCAATAACAGCATTATTTGGAGTTCTAATATAGGGAGCGTAGAAGTGGCTATTTTCTGTGTCTGTTTCCTTGATCAAGGCTCTTTATTCCATCCCTGTTTCTAAGTCTGCTTTCTAGAAAGATCATTGTTGTGAAGAACAGGCTTGCGCCAAAACAAGATATGGCAGCCTTCACCCCCCCACACCCTGCACACACACACTTCTGTCTCTTCCTTTTTCCCAATGATGCCTCCAGGCTGCCGTGTGACACCCAGCTAATCTGTCCTGCTGAGAGTGCCACACAGCCACAGCTCTAGCCTGACCTAAACCTGACAATGCCTTCTCACTTCTTGCAGGCTGAAAACAGCCCCCCCTTCTCCTCCTGAAGTGAGAGACAGTTAATGCTTTTATTCCTCACTGGGGAGCATGATGAACCCAGCTATGCTAGTGAATCTCCTTTGCTTGCTGACATGCGTCAGACACAACATTCTTATCCTTAAAAGCTGGAGCAAAAACAAAACCAAAGCAAGAGCCCAAAAAACCCCACTGAGCTACAGTCTCTGTCTGGAAAAATTAAGCAGCCATTATACTCTTATTGCCAGAGCACAGTTATGTCCTTTGTTTAAATGAAAGCTGTAGTAATTTCTTGTGCTCCCCATCATGTGCATTACAGCTTCCATCTTAGCATAATACTTGCTTAATGAACAAACCCCACATATTTAGGCTCTTAGCAGAAGCCAAGATACAGCTGACAGGCAGGAAAGAAAGCGTGGTAAGACGCTGTTTATTGGCAGAAGGATGTCCCCCACCTCATTTCCTTCCTGGCTGTAGTCACAGGTGAAGTTTGGAATTCTCTGTGGCAGCCTATCCTTAGGAGTAACAAAATAGCCCTTCTAGCTTAAGCACAAGTCCTGAGCAGTCAAGGCTGGCTGTGCTGCTTCTGGTACTGGAAAAGTGAGGGTTTATGAGCAGTAGTGCTTCTAGGTCAGGGAGAGGGAGAACTCTGACACCCTTTCCTCTTTTCCCTGCAGCACAGAACGCCAGGAGATGGGCCACGAATCTTTAAGGCAGGAAAATTCAGTTTAGCCTACACTTCTGAGGGGTCTTGAACTACCTCTGATCAGGACACAGAACCGTGGGTAAAGGGAACACAGTGCAGTGCAAAATAGACAATAACTTGGCTCTCAAGGAGCACTGCTGATGTTTTTGTTCTTCTAGAAGCAGTGTCCCTAATAATTTGAGTTACTTATATGCAAATGAAAAAAGTTTCACCAGCTCTCCCCCTAGTTCTGACCAAATCAGGTTTTTCACCACATTTGTTTGTCCTTTTATTTAATGTAGGAGTGCTGAAACAATAAGCATTTTAATGGATAGCCACTAACAATGGACAGCACAAGACTAACTCCTTCACCTTGGGCCAGTGCTATTTAACTTGATAGGGAACAATCTTCTTCATAGTTAGCAAATCACAATTAAAATGTCCCAATGCATTTGTGCAGTATTTTACACTTAAAAGACTCAAAAGCAGATTTAGGCAATCCTTTCTTAATTCTCCTTTCATTTGCACTGTTGGAATCACTGCTAATCAGTCATTAACTGTCAATAGTGACAGACATTACCAGGCTGGTTCTTCTCATACTGTTTTCTGCTGGGGAGCCAGACTCCACTGCTGTGTGCACCTATCAGCTTACTGGTTCTGCTGGAGTTAACAATCTGTTGAGGTTTTGTGAAACACAGAAGACACCAATTTATATAAATACTGCAATTATTTGGAATGTGGTTTATATTCATTTCATGTGTGTATTTGGCAGTGTCGCTATAGCTGGTTTGGAGCTGAATAATGCACATGCACATAGTAGTCATGAATGTGATAAAAGCATAGGAATATGCAGAGACATTCAAATTCAGACCTTTAAATGATACACTACAGGATCCTTGTTTTCTCCACAAAGCCACAGAGGGATATTGGGCAATAAGGTCTTGTATTTAGACTTCAAAGATAGTTGTCTCAAATTAGTCAGTATGGATAACCCTTCAAGCCTGCACAGGAAGACAGTATTGAACTTGCTCCTTCTGAGCCTTCGTTTACCATGCTGACTACTCACCTTTCCATTCAAGGACATTTGCACAGAACAAAACTAGGCAAAAACTTCCTTTTTTTTTTTCCTAGCACATATCAAATTACCTATGGAATCTATTAAATCTCATCTGTATGTCATATCTGCAAGATATCAAGATAGCACATAGTCCAGAAGCATTTACATACAGTAAAGAATGCAATGCCTGCAGATCTCTCTCCCAGAGAGAGACAGACTTGACAGGCCACTGCAAAGGACAGTTTGTTTGTGGTATTGATTTATTAATTTGTTACATGCTAATCATTAATCAGCATCAGGTGTGCAAGCAATACAAGAGATGGTCAGACAATCAGCCATGCAGTTTGTTACCTACTGGCCTTGTCATCTCTTCTCCAGAACTCAGAGGAGCTAAAGTATTAAAACACTAAACAGGCACATGAATTGAACTGATGCCCAAGAGGGGCTTCAGTTTCGTAAATGCCAGCACTGTTTTGCACTCCTTGGGTTGAACCCAGCCATGAAAGCCTCTTAACTGGATCAGGGAGAGCTGGCCTCGTGTCCCAAAGGTCAGAATTTGGCTAAACATATGCAGAATGTGCTTGGCTCATTAGGCATGTGCATGTTAAATCTGCATTCAGAAGTAAGGGAACAGACAATATATGGGAAAGATACTGGAATTGGACTTCAAAGATCAGGATGCAAATTCATGGACTCCCAGGGTGACTCTGGCCACAACAGTCACTCCCCTGCTTTAGTTCCCATCTGTAAAAAGCAAAATAACCATGCCTCATTTTTACTTTGTTCATATTTACAAGAGTTCTTTTTAGTGTTTCTTTCTCAAAATACATCCAGCTCCCAGCACACAATGTCCTCCTCAGAATAGCCTTGTGGAAATGCATAAAAAAATACAAACAACCCTTATAAAATATCCACTGATGAGATAAGACCACCAGCACAACAATGCAGTGAACAGCTGTAATCTGTGGGAGGATTATTTCTCTTTGCCATAAATGCCATCTATTTTTCAAGACACAAGTTATTCCCTTCTATAAAACAGTGAACTCAGTATCTGCAGACAACTTGCCTTCCAACCAGTACATTTTTCAAAGGTTCCTAGTAGTTTCTAACATTAAGTAGAAGGTGTCACATTTTAATGATAAATATTAGCCTTCTTGATTAACATAATTTGTTTCTTCACTGGATATTTTATTCCAGATGAGTTATTTTTCATCCATGTTTTGGAGGGGAAAAAATACACATTCTGAGTCACAATGCTAATGTGCCCTCTGCAATGACCTCTTTTAACTTTTCATTCTCACCTCCCATTCTCTTCAGTGCATGAAATGAGCTCTAACAGCAGCTATTGGTCAAGAGTCTCATACATTGGATACCCGCCAAAGCTTTTGGGGCATTTAGCACAGACAAAAAGGTCTATTCCTATGACACATATTTAAATTTAGCACTAAACTGGTGGAAAAAAAAAAAGACAAAAATATGTAAAATGTCACTTTCTGACAAGCAGGAAATTAGAATTCATTCCCCATAGAATTAAATGGACTTTTCTGCTTCCAGTCACTAACTATGACAAGGTTAACATTTTTCAGTCTAATAACTAAGGACATTAAGTGTGTATGTGAATAAGAAATAAAATTACTAGAGGGTATTAGCTAAGTGCGTACAATAGCCCAAAGTGACAACATAACTCCAAGGATGCAGATTCTAACTAACACTGATCATTTGCCACAGAGAACCAACAGATAATAGAAACATAGGGTACTAGTATGTGGAGGGCATCTTTCTTTCATTATTACAACATAAGCAATCACAGGAAAACCTATATGTCTGAGTGGAGGTAGAACACATCTCAAAGCACATCCAACATGGCTCCAATATGCCAGGCAGGAATACTGAACTGGACAGCATGTTAATCAGAGACCACAAAACCCTGAAGAGACTCAGAAAAGGAGACATTCCAAGAGCATCTCTTATTTCCCCAGGATTCTTTCACCACTCGCCATTCATGACTCAATTCTGATATGACATAAAAATTTGAGAGTACAAGATCAAGTTATTGTTTGTGACTTACCTTAGCTCCTGTCCTTCACAGTTCAGTTTTCCCTGCAGCTCTTCACTGCCTTACTTAACTATAGCAAACATAACATATGCAGCTATGGCTTCTAGACAATAATGGATTTCCATCTAATGCAGCAGCAAGCAGGGAGGACTCAAAGAAAGAAGTCCATGTGTTATTAATATAGCCTAGGTATCAAAAGACTGGAAATTCTGGACATAAATTAAACTGGGGTAGTAAAAGGTAGGACAGGAAGATTATATTTTCAAGTATCTAACATGTTCTGTGACAAAGAAGTGTAAAAATGTTTAGAGATAAGGGTCAAGTTTGAGAAAGCACTTAAGGGTAATTAATGTTATCTAACAGAATGGAGAAAGCTGCAAGGACATCAGACATCAGTGCAGAGGGCTCTCCTTTTATTATTTCTGCCTTTGAGTTGGTCTCAAAAGCTACTTGGCCACAACTGAGAAAAATCTAAAGCTTACAATTTAGAGGACAAATGAAACATTTAAAAATGAAAACAGACATTAGAACTAAAAAGGAAAGAAGAAAACATGTACTTTCAAAACCATGGAATCTACCTTCAAATTAGCCAACTGGAAAGATTCACCAGCTTCTCTTTGCTTTACTGTGGCCCAGCAGGGTGCTCATTAGTCTGAAACAATATTTTTTTAATTATTATTTTTCTAGTCTTAAAGCAGTGTGATAGACCATTAGACAACTCAGTTACAGAGGTTGCCTGTAACATCAAAAGCTGGATTCTCCTCTATTAATCTGCAACTACCAGGCATGCATCTTACAGCCTCTTAAGGATTTTTGCTTAGTCAAACCATCATAAAAGGATTCCTGCATGTTTTTACACCAAGAGATAAGGCCTGACTGTCCCTCTAATTCATGCTGGCATGACTATATTTCCTCCACCCTCCTCTTTGCTTTACTTGATTTGGTTCCAGAAAAAGTACAAGTGTTTTTTGGAGATGATCAAAGAGAAAGATCATTTTAAAGCCAGCTCTCACAAGCCAATTCATGGATTGACAGTGCTGAACAGGAACTGATTTAGCAGGACTAGCCATTTCTCAGCCATGCAGCAAGCACAGCTGTAGAACTTAGCTCTCTAAAAAGAAAGACATCAAGATAGTTATTCCCCCTAGGTGAGACTTCTTCCCCCAGTGCTGCCTGTGCCCTCTTCACCATGCTCTGATCTGTATTCCACACTGCTCTTACTCTGACTAGAGTCCGATTAGTTTTGGTCCCTGGCCTCATTACCTCACACTTCCCTACAATAAACTGCATAAGCCACTTACCTGCCTGTAATCCTGATAAATCCAAATCATTTTGAATGAGGGTTGCTTTTTTGTTCCTCTGTCCCCTACCCTCCTGTCCCTCCAACTTCCTCAGCCTTATTTTATGTCATCAGCATATTTAAGGCACTTTTGAAATTACATTCTGCCCAGGGTCACTGCACTGAATTTAATCTTTCCCTCCCCCCATACAGCACATCAATGCTTTAATTCCCATCTGATTTATTTATACTGGTTATTATCAGAGACCAATTCAATCAATACAAGCTAGAATTCAAACACACACACACACACATTTAGATTACACATACAAACACTCATCAAGAGATAAAAGACAACTGCTGTAGTCCAGATCATTCCTCTAACAGGAGGCTCATAGCAATGAATTTTTATACCTTGACTTTTGCTTGACCCCAGTGGTTGTTTGGTTACTGGAAACCAAAGGAATTGAAATAGCATCACATATTCCATGGAAGAGGCTTGGGCAAGGGAACTCTGTGTTTCTTATCCTAAGCCAGTAGGACCATATTTTCAGATGGGCTCTCCAAGTTGACAGTTCCTTTATTAGCTTCTATACACATAGGAATTCTAGCAAAACACCATCAAACCATACCAGACAGTCAAATCAAGCAAATATTGCAAACAGAACAGTGTATGAAGAACTGGAACTTGAAGGAAAACCAAAGCACTAACCTCAATTGCAGCCTAGGTTAGGCATTATACCAACCTAAACGGGATGCTGGAAGCCTAGTAGAAAGTGAATAGCTTTTGGCTTCCCTCTGCAAACCACTATCCCTTCTAAATGTTAATGGTTAGCATGATCCTCAGATACAGTTCACAACTGACTTCTGGTTGTCTTTGAACACAGTCGGTGGTTACAACTCAAGAAACACTGCAAGTTCCAAAAACGAAGGCAGAGAAAGCATGCATACACAGCTTTTACTATAGACAGAGATCACACTATAGATAGATATTACACTATAGACAGACTACACAGACTGGACTGGAGCCTGCAGGGATTTAAGCACAGACTGATTAATCAGAAATTTATTAATCAGAAATTTTCAGTTGAGGTGCATAAAGATTGGGAAAGAGGAATGCACGCTGTTCTGCACAAAAGTATTTTGTGTCTGTTTAGTTAACTTCAATGCTAACAAGAGTCTGTCATGCCAAGTAGAATGCAAAATAGGACAGCAACGCCTACCATCATCAATTTGGGGGTCTCCAGGACTAGAAAGCAGATTCCTGCACAGCTATCATCTTCATCATTACATTCTCCAGCTGCTCTGCCATTCTTTCCATTTCTTTCTGTCCTTTACTATCTCCTCATTGCTCTTCCTTCTCCATCCTCTCCCTAGCACAGATCTTTGCAACCACTGTCTGTAAGCAATCACTCTCTCTTCTAATGACTCTTCTGAAACAGCTGTTTCTATTTTTCCATACTGATACAAGGTCTTCTTATCATGCCAAACCTCCACTGGTTCATACCACACAGAGGCACGGCCTCTCTGAACTCCTCTTGACTTTGATAGTGTCAAACTTCATCCTTGCATCTTCTCTGGCCTATAGTTCCATCAGGAACTGCAGGCCAGGAGCCTCTTTGAAATTTTGTTTTAATATTTCACCATTTATGCACAGAGAATATTTTTGCTTCTCTATCAATACATTTCTGCTTGGTAACTCCCAGTTTGAATGCTGATTGTGTTTTGCATGAAATTAACTAAATTGCAGCCCTTCTGTTTCATTGGTACTTTTTGTCTGCTTCCTTCATGAACAATGTTGGGGAGATTGCAAGCTGACTACAATTCTCTTTCCTAAGCAAGAGGAAAACAACATTTAAGAGCCCAATCAGTACAAGTTCCCTGGTAGCTGTTTTGTACTCTGGCATTTAATGCTTTCTGTTCATTTGATTCACTTTCAGGAATGAATGTAATGATTGCCACAGAGTTCTGCAATGCTGTTGTCTATTGATAAATATGGAACAGGTATAACAAGTTTACTCTTTTTTTTCTATTTAACAATTCACTGAGCTAACAAGTTATTTGTGCAATGCCAAAGTAAGGACAGGTCTTCACTGTTGAGTTTCAATATTCAGTTTCCCTAGGGAGGTTTGCTGTAGGCTAGATCTCACAACCAGGGCAAGATCAACAGTGGTGCTAGACTTCCAGGAGTGTTGATAAATACACAAGCACAAAACTCTGCCCAGCTATTGCCTGAATCTGGAGAGGCCTCTAGCCCCACAGCCATGGAAGTTCCAGCAATAAATGGCACCGTTGAGAAATTGACTCTGTCTTCTTTGAAGGAAACTTTTAATGCCAAAGAAGTGTCAGGGCTCTGAACAGGGAGCAGAGGGAGAGGACTATCTGTTGCCTAAAGTAAAGTACAGCTCTTGGTCCAGTGGGTGAGATCCACACATTACACATCATTCACTTGGGGCCTTGGAATATGGAGCAGCAAAATACCTGAAAATTCATGCTGCAGGATAAACCCTCCTATACTTCTACTCCTTTATAGATACATCCATTCACCACTAAGGACATCCTCATAGCATCTCACTTCTGGCAATAACACCAAGTCCTTCTTTTCTGCAGCATCCATATGGGAGGAGATCAGAAGGACAAAGTAAAGGAAGTTTGGGGTGTACCTCAGGTGAAACTAGAAACATTTCTAGAAAAAGGGGAAATGTTAAGGGAACATTTCACTAATGTTTGAAGGTATGAAAGGTGACACTTGAGAGACATCCGAGGTTTTCCCTGGCTCCAGTGACTATTTCTAAATAGCAGCAGTCACGTTTCAGGCTTGCTGAGCCTTAGCTTTCTTGAGGCTCTGGGGGAACAGCAGTGAGCATGATGGCTCTGAGCAATCCTGGGAGTCTGCCCAGGCAAGGAAAGGGAGTGAGCTGATAATGATTAGAAAGTGTGATGAATTATTCCTGTGCTTGTCATCTTTATTTAAGTTACTGTCTTTTACATCCAGGGGAACCACAGTCCTTACAAAAGAGTTGCTTTGGATTTCTTAATATTAGGAGACAGTTGTGACTTTTTTCCTGCCCTGGGCATAATCAGACTCAAGACAGTTTTAGTGCATTTTCTTCTTTGTAAAGATCTCCCCGTTTCTTAAAAGAATCCACAGTTCATTAGCAAGTCCTTGCTAAAGTTTTCTGGAGACTGATCCTTTTCCTGTGTTGTAGCATAGAGAAAGGAACAGTTGCCATGCAAAACACAAATCTCTTGCTTGCCTGTTTGTTTCCTCTCATCGAAAAGGGTGTTACTACAGCTTCCCTTCTAAAGACAGACTTCTGCACACCAGTGCAATAGAGAAACAACATTTGCAGGGATTCCTGATACAAGACAAAACCCACTTTCTCAAGATCACATATAAAGCAACACCAGAGCTAAGCATGGATTTCATAAATCCAGAGCCTCAGTCTCTTCAACTGTCACATTTCTGTCTGAGTTCTGCATCTCTGTCTGCTGTCTCCCCTGATGTTTGTTTCTGGTGCACACCACAGCATAGTTACTTAAAGACAGACAGTATTACCTGCTTTGTCTACATCCAGCTTTTATTCCTTGGAATAGAAACCTTAAGCAAGAAATGTCCTCAGCATCCAGCAGTAGTCATGTAGTCCAAACAATTTTCCAGACTGTTACATCACACAACAGCATTCCTGAAGATGCACACATTTGGTTAGTTCTCTTTGCTCCACTCCTCTAACAAGAGCTGCAAAACATTCTGATTTCTGGTCTTATTATCCCAGCATTTTCTTTCAGTGTAAATAGTTTATTTACCGCCCTGGCATTTATCACCTTAGATAAAGAGCAATACAATCCTTGCATGGTCCTTTCTATCAGCTTTCCTCTACTCTCCTGGCCCTCTCAGGAAGAGATTCTTTCCTTTCTCTTGGTTAATTCAGGTGTCTTCTAGCTTGAGTTTACCCATCTCACCTTACTAGAGCAGCACACAGTTCCAGGGCTTGTCTCACCCAGACATTAATTCTCTTCTAATTTGTCCCAATACATTTTTGGTTTGGTACACACCAAATCTTTTCCCTGCTGCACAACATGGGTGATTCCTATTCTGCTCTTTCCAAAGGGGAAGTCTCCAGCTTCCAGAAAAAAAATCCTCACCTTGATATCTGTCCCAAACAACATAATCACACAGTACCTAATTTCCTGCCACTTCTGGCATCCTTGTCCTGAGGTCACCCAGTTCTCTCCATATGACATTTGCTGTTCTTTCCCAGAGCTATGCAGCATGCTGCATAACATTTAAAAGGCACTACAAATCCTCTCCCTGCTTCTAGAAGCTTGGGTACAGATTAGACAGTCTAGACAGACAATAGGAAGAAAGAATAAAGGATTTCTAAGGACTTTTCTGTATAATCCTGCTTGCAATATTCAACTGCTCAGCAAAATGCCAGAAGCACCACTTTTTATGTCTCATCTGCTGATCACCTCAATAAAATTGGTGATCTCATTCTCCTAAGCAGTTATTAACCAACTATATTTAAGTCACATAGAATTAATAATCAGAATAAAAACTGTTCAAATGAACTTTGTTTAAACTTTGTGTCCCCTCAAACTGAAGGAATTCTGCATATATTTGTTCAGACTGATGTTGCTATGTGTAAGCATTTCTAGGTGTCCTCCAGAATCCCAGTAATGGATTCAGAAGTGGTACTTTCCCATAGCCTGAAGTTATGGATCTTTCTTTATTACCCTATTGAAATAAGGAATTGAAAAAGAGGTATTTCTCATCTTAGATTTGGGAGACCAAGTACAAATACCAATTCAGAAGGGATACAGGGCTGCTGCCTTTGAAACTCCAGGGGATTACCTTCACAACGATGTATCCAAGAAGATGGGGCTCAGGCAGAGCAAACAGCTGTTTTTCATACAGGAACAGTGAATGTGGCACCTTTTGGTTGCTACCTTTTAAAATGAAGGAAAGGAAAGCAATAGCTACAAAGTAGTAAACAATCACCCCAAAGCCCTTTCAGTTTACAAAAAACAAAACAAAACTGAAGGGAGGAGATACTATTCTCAGCTGACTCTAGAGAGTGAATCTGTTTTTCAGTCTCTATTCCTGGTCCACACATGCTGTTCTCAGAACAGCAGATAGTCCAGTGGCAGGGAACATCTGAGGAAGCCACAAAGCCCTGCTTTCAGACTAGGCATCCAGCCAGCCTTACACCCTGAAAGAGGCAGACAAATGCTTAGGAGATGCAACTGCCTTTTAAAATCATAACAGGTTAGTATTTTAACTTTACCAACATGGAAATTAGGCTTAGGGACTTAACTTCCAGGAAGCTGAGGACTGTGAGCACAGAGATGCTGGACATATTAATCTGTCTCTGAGCTAGGCAGTCATATGCCTGGATACCTGCCATGTCACGCTTGCTGTGCCTACCCTGAGCAACACTCCATATTTCTGTCTGGGATTATCTGACAAGAAACATACATGGGAACAGTATTTGGATCTCTCTCTCTTTTTTTTTTTTTTTGGCCTGGAATATAGGGCACTTGTGTTTGGGTACCACAATGTCCTGCTTTGTAGCCCTTCCTATAGGACTAGGTCTACATAACCTGCCTCCATCCACTCAGTGCACACAAAACAAAGCTGGGAACTGAGTATTCAAGTCAATTCTTAGTCCACATCATTTGCCATAATTGCTCTCTTAAGGAATACAAACTAAAGGTATCCAAGTTCACAGCCAGCATCTTTCTGAACCTCAGTTCACCTATTCATAAACGACAATGCTACACAACAGGATGCTGATTTTTATCACACTCTGGATATGGCTACTCCCAGGCTCTAACCTGGAACACAAACTGAAGTACTGAGGTCAAAATTCACTCCTTACCTGGATATTTATGTAGCAATCCTAGTATCAGTTAAAGAAAATGCTCTGACCAAGGAAACAAGAACAACTCAAGTTAGTTATTTGTGGAGTCTCCCAGCTATGTATGGACCTTTACAAGTAAAAAGGCAGCAGGCCAAGTGCCAAGCTCTTTGGAAAAATGTCTCCTAATGAAAAGCGCTCAAGATTTAGCATTGAGTTCTTAAGCCCTCAGGAAGCTCAGCTTCCTCCTACTGACCACTGAAGCATAAAGAGAGGATAAGTAGTATTTTTACTTTTAAAGCATCTACAGAACCTGGAATACTAAAACTTTGAAAGGAGATGGGCAAAAAAGTCCCTTCACCCCATCGATGGCTTCTGGTGATAGGCAAGCAAGTTCCTTCACCCCATCGATGGCTTCTGGAAACACCATCCTTCAAAGCCCTGAGGCTTTAAATGTTGGAGACACTAACCAAGCACTGGGCAATCATAATTAGCCACTTAGATGCACATCAACTTTGCTTGCATTCTGTCATGGCAGACAAACTGCTCTACTTACAAAATAACCCTTAACTGATCTGCCAAAGGCAATAAAGCCAGTCAGGGCCAGAACTAGATTAAAGATCCAGGGATTTCCAGTCCCCTGAAATACCCATTAAACTGTATCGCTCTGGTCTGTTGCCAACTATTAGGAAATTACCCTAGCAAGGAGCATTCCAAAGAGAACTTGCAGACAGGCCTACAAAGTGTAATAACTAAATGGCCAGCTTGGCTAGGGAACAGTGTTATAAATACTTGAGCTACAAATTAAAAGCATGTTTGAGAGCTGTGTTGTCAAGCTAGTTGTCATCCTAGCTGCAGCATCACCTGTATACGAGCTTATTTCATCACTAAAATCTACAAATCCCACCCAGTGACCTATATTTGAAGCATGGGTCTCTGGGAAAGTTACTGACTGTCCCTTGAAACTTGCCAAAACCAAGTCAGTCCATATGTATTTTAAGACATGGGCCTAGATTTAAGACATGAGACCAGATGTCTACTTCGAGGCCCGATTCCTAGCGCTGGAGGGTGGCACAGTGCCAGGGGACTTCTTCCTCCAGCGGAAACAAACCATGGTGCGTTCACACTGCTTATGGCCCCACAGGCGGGCAAGGCTCATCCCAGTTTGTCCCTCGTTGTCCTCAACATCAACTTGTGCCCCATAGCTGAGAAGCAACTCAAGGCATTCAGCCCGTCCCGCAGCAGCAGCACCATGAAGGGCAGTCCTTCCCAGGGGGGTTTTAGCATGCAAATCCACACCTGTAAAAAACCATGCACAGTGCGAGTGTGACAAGGCATCCAAAAGGAGACAACGCCATCTGCGGGCCACAAGGCACAATTATTTCTCAAAGGCAAATGCAGTTTGTTTCAGTCGCATCTCATCAGGAGGATTAACAAACCCGTCCAGTAAACGAATGCTCCTGCCCTTAGTTCACACAGCAATTGCATAGTCTTTGTTCCGCTCAGAGGAACATCGCTAGCTCTGCTGCAGTTAGGCACTGCCGTTGTTTTTGCACTCACTCAATGGGAGAGGACAATGTCCTTTAACAAGGATAGACCATTGAGGAAGCCGGGCTCAAGAACCTGGACTTAACAGAGCACAGTCAGATGAGGTGGGATTTCCTCCTCAGCGCTCAGCTGGCAGTGGTTTGAAAAAGTGACTAACAAATACCCTTTCATTAAAAATGGTCCTTTCACTCAGGACAATCAAGTGACCTCAGCAGACCCAAAGGACTGTCCATTGTGTAAATGCAGATTTCTAGGGAAAGAAGGCTTATTTAGTTGCAAAACAAAAAAGCCCAAATGTCAGAGCCACAGAACTAGTGCTTACAACTTTTCTTGCATTTCATTGGCTGATAAAGCACTACACAGTACTCAAGCACAACGTTTCTAGATAAGAAAATGGCAATAAGAGGGGGGGGATCAAAATCCTGTTTTCTAATATGAATTTCTCTCATGCTGAAATTACACTTAGCGAGAACAGCAATTTTTGTCATCTCCAAGTCTGTATCAGAACTGATGTGCTGAATACAATCTGCACCTCAAATACAAAACATGTAAGGCAATTTGGGCAAAATCCTATGGCCTAGGTAAGCAGGAAGATGGTATGGTGTGCAGTTACAGCCAGAGGAGAATTGCTCTAAGAATATTACCATGTCTCAGAAGAAACTTGACAGTTTCAGTGTGACCTCTGTGGCTGGCAACAAACAGTGCTACGAAAGCTCGGTGTGCTACCCATTCTTCTTTCTGTTCTGGTCCCAGTAACTCTGCATGTGGCGTGATGCCCACAAAGTCCTTTGTGACTCCCAGGTGGGCTAGCTGCAGAATGAATGCAAACCTTTTAGTCTCTTTCAAAAGAGCAGTCTGATTCCTTTTAGATATCAACAAAGTCTTCTATCTGTACTTAGAGGATACTTGCACACATCAAGATCAGCTAAATAGTATCTGTTTGTTTCTTACTCTTCTGCTCCATCTTAATTGTCTATTATCTAATCATATTTATTCAAAGCCATGCCTTGGAGGGAACATTAATTTGGGGGTTCCTTTCACATCTAGTTATTAAGCACTACAAAATCCTCTCAAAATTGTTTCTCTTTGCAATCCTTGTCCCAACCAGAGTTTTTGGGGAAAGTCTTGGCCACGTAAGCCCCAATCCTTAGGGGGCAGACAGACTTTGGACCTTAATTCCAGCAGGCAACTCATAAACCTAAGCTGCTTCAGGAAACAATCCTGTATCACACACTTTCCCAGAAGGAGGGGTTTTTGAATAATAAACCCCAACACAGCAGTTCTGAAGTGTTGCTGAAAGGCCTCTTAGGAACAATTTTCAGGTGCCTCATGCTGCTGTTCTTTCTGAGAAACTATTTACATGTTGGGCTACATGTTCCACAGTGCACCATGGTTTTCTCATCTAGGAAGTGCAAGCAGATGATTCGAGAACAGCTGTACAGTTATTTCTTGAAAAGGAGGAGTTTTCATTTAAAAACCAAGCATCAACAAGCTTTTTGTGAGATGTTATGCCTATATACCTCTCATTTCAAAGGAGACCATTTGTCTTTGTGGCACATCCTTCTGGATCCTGCTCTACAGAGAACAGGAAGAATCTTTAATACACAGAAAACTCAAAACAAGGGGGAAAACTAAACCAAACAAACAATTTGCCCAGTAGCAAAACACAAGCCATTTGTGGCACTAGGCAGAACAGCTGCTTGCCAACAAACCACAACACTACACAACAGTTAACAAAAGGACATGAAGAACCCTGCAGTATCCATTTGCAGAGGAACAGAATGTGATTAGCCAGGTTGGAATTTGGCCATGGCAACAGAGATAATGGTTCTTTATGAAAGGTGCCAAAGAATATTTCACGAACACATCTGTTCAGGTCTGAGGGTTTACAGTACAAATCAGCTAGAGTACCTCATGTTTCTGCTGAAACAACATTTCAGTCCTAAATCAAGGAAGCAGCATGTCCTCTATCAAAGCACCACAGAAACTATTTGTTCTATAAAAATCAAAGCTTTCTTACTTATCAGACTCGACAGGATCACAAATGCAAGATGGTCTGTAAGTTAGCACCAGATAAAGTGGATGAGACAGGCAATGCCTTCTGGTTCTTGATTTTGGAACTATCATGTACCAAGTCCCATTCTTACTCTGGAGTCAGTACAGCCAAAGAACAATGGACTGTGAAACAGAGTTTCTGCTTCTGATTCTCATCATAACAGACAAGTCAGTCAGCCTCACTGGAATACTCAAGAACAGATAACCTCAGTTTCCTGATGATGTTTTAAGATAGCAGAAAAATGCACTGTGGGTAAACAAGGCATTTTTCTTGGTTATCTATATGAAAAACGCTAAGATTAAGTAACTTTTGCTGAGAGCACATCAGAATAGTAGAATGGTAGGCAGCTGAATCAAAAAATGCAAGCGTTTTTCAGACATCAGGATAAGCAGGGACAAGAAAAAGTAGCTGGAAAGTACACTCACATCAAGGCTAGAAAAGCTACAAAACAGGGAAAAGAACTTGCACACCAAGGGTATATGCTGTTTACTAGTAACAAAAAAAATAAATCTATTTCTAAATATCTCTGCATGGGGGATTGACTCCTCAATTCTGGACTACCAGCCCTCTTGAAATTACCGTTTTCATTGCGAACTGTTGTCAGTATAATTAACCTACTTAATTTCTATTCCAAGTCTCTTCCATTAAAGACTTCCCAACTGTTTACAATGTCTTGCTTTGTAATAGGACTTAAGACATTCAGCAATAGGCTTTTAGCTTTTCTGCATACAGTATCCCACACATTTACAGAAGTAATGGGCTCAACCTTCATAGTCTCTCCTTTTGCAGCAGCTGCCACAAGATCCCCCCAGCCATCCTGTCGCCAGATGCGCATTGTAATCGTTCCACCAGGGACAATATCGTTGTCCTTAAACGTAGACTCATCTGACAGATCTGCTGTAGGGAGTTAGAAAAGAGAAGCAAGTCAACATCTCTTCAGAGAAGAATGACCAGCTTAAAAAAAAGAAAAGTTAGTGACTACATTTTTAGCCACGCTGGTGTTCTCTGATTTCGCTGTCTTTATGAATCAAGGACATCTCCGGTCCTGTTGTGCTGAAGCTAAAAACACTGATACACACTCAGCCTAGAGAAGGCTCTTGGGATAATATGGTTGTAACCCACAAAAAGCTGTAATTAACACTTGTAGTACCAGGCCTGTAGGAGCAAGATACTCAAGTATATCCATACACATATAGTGTCTTTATTCTAAAAAGAAAGCACCAAGTTTGTGTGATCTAAGAAAGCAAATAACAGGGAGAGTTATTTTTAATAGCAGATTTAAACAAGTTTCAAGGGCTATCTCTGCTTGTTACTTCTGAAGCCAAGTACTCTCACACCACACATTCAGCTTATGTAATGGGGGGAAAAAAGAACTGCTCCACAATTTTAACTGTGGAGAGGTTGTCCAGAGCCTCCCTAGAGCTGTTCCAGGCTCAGGTGAACTAGCACTGTACTAGTACTGGCTGCTGACAAGGCTAGGCAGGAAGTCAGAGGTCAGCATTTGCAATCTCTAACCTAAACAAATGCTATGGAGTAGGCCATTATCTTTAAGGAACAGGATGCAAAGTTAAGTCAAGAGCTGAATTCAAGGTGTAGTAGAGTAAAAGGAGGAAAGGAGAACCCTGATCATCATCCAGGACCTAAATATAGCCATAACCAGCAGGTAAAGAGATACTATGAACAATCTCCAAGAATCCCAGAGGTACAGGTTCTTACCTTCATCCAGGTACTGAAGCCGCTGGAAATTAAGGGGGATCCCAGTCAACAATTCTAAACGGGACTTAAGCTTCTTCAGAGTCAAGTCATGGTGGCATTGAGGCAGTGAGAAGATCTCATTAGTTTCAACTAGATGGAGCTGGACACTGAAGTTCTGCAGGGGCGAGGAAGCCATGGCAATGAAGTGGTTTCTGACCAGGCAAAGCTCATGAGACTTGCCTCTTAGAAAAAGCCTGGAGTCTTTAAAGGTCAGGGGCCTGAATCTGGTAGTAGTTCCTCCCTTTCCAAGGCATTCCCATTGTATCAAAGCCCTCCAAGTGGAGATTCCCCTGTGTATTGTAAGCATGTTACAGTATCCAAGCAGCATAAAATGACATCACAGTAGTCCAGCCTGCAGGTCTGATAGAACAGGCTACACAAACTTACAGAACACAACAGAAAGCAATGTACCACAGCAATTAGAGAAAGATTTCTGTTCCTGCTTATCATTTGATTATCACTAGGGATAACATAAATTTACCTGGAAGACAAGCAGCAGAGAAACAAAGTGGTAACTTGGGTAAATACCCAAAGCTGCCTGTATTTTACATTCCTGTTTCCTTTATTAAAAGTCTAGATCTCAATCTACCTGTTCAGTCTTGTGTGTAATAGTAAGATTCCATAGGGTTTAATTTGTGTTTCCAGTTTACTACTATGAGTCTTGTGTCTGAACTCCAAGCATGTGAGTAGGCATTACTCTGGGGTGTGGGGACCACTTATTTACCTCACATTTGCATCAGCTAAAATCCTGCAAAGACAAGAGAGGGAGGTTTTTTAGCACACAGTATGATGAATTCCATACTCGATCCAGGTTTGACAGGTGACAGTTTATGCTAGGGAGATGTTTCACTGCCCAAAAGAACACTCTCATATCCCACCTATGAAAAAAGTCAGTTACCACAAGCTGGTTTATAAAACAGTCACAGGATTTATTGAGATAAATACAAAGTTACATATTCTCTAATCTGACAAACAAATGACACTTCCAGAGTGTCCCCACTTAGTTGGGTTCCAAACAACACCGTGTACAGACACAACTGCCACTAGGGCAGCACGTGACTGACACCAAGTGTGTATCATACATGAGATACCAGTGAGTCTGAATGCTAAGCAACATGACTAACAGGCTTTGGATTACAAGTGCTCCATAATCTCCTACTGCATCCAAGCAATATTGCACCCACTAACGTTATCTTCATGTTCCTTAGCTAGAAATGCTTAAAAGTGATACTCTTACTGCTGTTGTGGAAGCGGATCAACTACCTAACTTTGCTCCATCTGGCTTTTAAAATACATATTTTTGCATAATTTAAACAATCCAGAGCACTGTACATGAACACACAGCTTTACTCAGCATTGCATACACTTGTCTAGTACAAGATGTAAAGTGCGGTCTTTAATCATGCTGAAATCATCTCTAGTTTAAAACTAAACCAAAAAGGACAAATCTTGTTGAGGCTAAACCTGTTTAATAGACCTGCACATTGTCTACAAAAAGAACCCACCCCAAAGCTATGATGTACCCCATTAGTGCATGCAACTGCAGAGTTTTAACAACAGTTTTTAAACACACTCCTGAAATCATATCATTCAAAGCAGACATGATTTCTGGAGCCAGAGAGGTACCAAAATAGTGTTAAAACCAAATAACTTTGTTTAGCCTTTTTAGTGAACTTTTCTAGCTGGTGGCTTACTGCTTGCACATATTCTAATTAGTGAACACTAACCAAACATGCTAACACCCACGGAAGCTTCGTGTTTTCCAGTGGCTTATTGCAAGGAAAGGTAACTATTTAAGATTATCTGATGGACAGAACCCTGGGTTGGGTTCATGTTCAAAGCATCTAGTTTATATACAGTACATTTCAAACATACTTACATATACACACACTTAAAAAAATTTGTTCAGTGCTGAGAAATTTAATGAACTGATAATAAAAAACAGAAGTAAAACCTTGTCAGAAAGGCCTTAGAAAACTGGAACTGTTAGAAAATACCAGTATAATGCCAGCATTAGAAAAAGATATTAAAACTAGAAAAAAATGAACTCAAGGGATCTTTGTTAAGAAACTGCAATCATAAAAAGTCTGTACTGAAGAAGCATTTGTTTTAAATTATAAAAAAATTGTAAAAAAATTAAAGGTAGAATGTTGCAGAATTTACAGAGTTTCTACTGATTGCTGCAACAGCAAGGATAGCAGGGGTATGTTTCTGCTAAGTTCAAAAAGCATTTTGCGATCTCACAAGAAAACAATGTGTTACAAATACTGTACATATTATAATACAAGAACAGTTAAACTCATACAAAACTGAGCCCTCCAAAAATACAGAACTCAGCTGAGGAACTTATTTGCTGTATTGCAGACAAGCCAGATTTAAAACAAAACAAAAACCAGTTTCTGTAAAAACCTTCACCATATGAACTACTTACTAGTATCATAGTGAAATAAGGAGAAAAATTTACACAGGTCTATCTATGATGAAGTATTGTGTTCACAGAAAGAAATTAACTACTGCTACATGAAACCATTTCTTCAGTATTTAAGCATTAGTTTTTGAAAGGACAAAGTTGCAATCTACAATCTAAAAAAGACTTTTTTTTTATTCCAAGCCCTGCAAACAACAGAAGAGAGGACACACCAAAAAATACTAGCTTTATAAAATTTTGAACTGGTCAAAAGCTATCTGATTTTAACAGAAGTTTGTTCTACCTGTATCTTCTTCCTTGGTCTGAAACACCTGTTTAAATACACAGAAAACATACTACTTAAGTTTAAGTATCTCAGTGACCTTCATTTGTGGTTCACCTCAAACCTTACCGTTCAATCAACAGAAGTTACAAACTGTTATCGCCTTCCCCCTGAACATTTGCCATCTGAGGTTTTTTTCTGAATTTAGAGGTCTTTTGCTTCCTAGGAATAAAGCAGCAAGCTGTTTGGGATTTGAACCTTGGACCAGTTAAAAGGTGGGTTTTTAAATGAGGTGTGTATGTAAAACAAACACAAACCCTTCAGTCTGTAAAAGTCAGTAATACCCTTCTACAGATACAGCACATGCTGGAGGAACTGAATCCCTTCAATGAAGTGAATTTGACTAGGGTAGAAAGAGTAATTTTCAGTTTGGGAAACTGGAAGTCTACCTAGGAAAGCCAGCAGTAACAAAACCAGACACATTTACCCCTGTAGGGGTACAGCTCAGAAATAACAAATTAATAGAAAAGTCACAATATAAAAAGAATCTTGAGCGCTTTGTGCTTTGAAAAATATCACACTAAGTAAACATGAACCATGTCTTCATTCTAGTAACTACTTCATAAAAATGAAATTATTTTTGAGCTTTTTGCCACTGATACAGAATTAAATTCTTAATTGGTCTTTGTTAAAACTCAAAGTTATTCACATATATACACTTTCTTTTCAGTTAAAACGCAATACTTGAAACCATACAAAAATTACAATAAAAGTGAGAAAAGAACATCTTCATGTAAGTTTGCTATAATCAGGTTTTATGCTTCAGAAACCATTTTAAGCTTAGAGAAAACTGCTTTAGCACTGGAAATGTTTTGTTAAATGAAATACAAACTTCAACTACACTGAAACACTGAGGATAGCGTTAAGACTACACACAATACTTAACTGCAGGTGAGATCAGTTAGCACCCACATTTACAAATAAAAACCCAAAAGTAATTACTCATGTATATCAAACAGCTGTAGATGAAACGTGGTCATCAAATGAAGATTAACATTACTCAACAGACCCTTTCCAGCTCAGGTTAGGTAACAAAACCTTTTGTTTGTCCACATTATTCATACTAACCATGAACATAAGGTGAATAACCCTTCTCACATTCAGCACTGACTGCAGAATATGACATTAGTTTTACTTTTCAATAGTAGTATTGCCCATGTTACCCTGTTTTAGTTTTATGGTGGCAAAGAAGGACACATCTTGATCTCTGTCAGACTGCAGGGCTAGAATGGTCTCTTCTGCAGCTTCTAGATGAGGATTACCAACACTTTTAAAATAAGCTAGAGTAAGAGGAGAAAAAGACAATTTTAATCAAAGCCAAAACGAATAAACCCTAGGGCATAAGTAGTGCATAAAAGCAAGAACATTTGGGATAGCTCATGCAATTTAGAGGCCCCTTAGAAAAACTAGAGGAAGATAAGGAAGCTTACAGAGAAATATGCTCCTCCTTACTCATCTTAGTAAGTACTTGAGTATCTTTAAGATATAAATTTTTCTTGCTGAGGCCTAAATAGAAAATATATCAACAGGAAAATGCAAGCTCAGGAAGATGCCACTGTGCAATGCATTACAAAACATCCTCCATACTCTATCCTGGAAAAAGACAGGAGAGGACATTTCCATGCATCTCCCTTTGAGTAATCAGGGATCAGCAGATTTTGTTGTCTGTTTTTAAGGCCTTCTAATACAGGAAATGTTAGCAGTATGAAGTTACACTCTTTCCTAGTACAACTGTTAGGACTAAACTGACAAAGCAAACCATTTCAGCGAAAGGCAGAACACTTCACCTGAACAACTACTTAATTTACATCAAGGTTTGAAATATATCAAAATAAAGTAATGTTTAAGAAAATCATAACTGCCATACAGATCGTGGATACTAAAACTACCCCTGCAGCAGCACCCAGCAGTTGCAGAGCTTCTTGCTCTGCACAAGGACGTCACTGCCACCTAGCGATGACATAAGCAATGCCAGGGTGTAGATGCCCATTTTAGGACCTTTAGGGATGCTCATCATCTAAGCCAGAAAAGCCACGGCAGGACACATTGCTAAATCTATATTCCTAATTCTGAATCTAAACGCGCTATCCCAGATTACAAAGAGGTTTTTACTAGTTAAGCCCATTTATAAAGAACTGTCCTGGCAGAGGAAAGCCAGCATTGGAGAGTGCTTAGTTCTTTCAAAGGACATTAATGACCACACCTTTCTCCAGTAAGGTCTGCCGTAGAGCCTTGGCAAGCAGAACCCTCACGTTTGGCACAGGATCTGAAGCAAGACTTAAAAGACTGGGGAGTAAGTGTTCAACAAACTGGTCAACAGGCATACATTCTTCTTCTACTACAGCCTATAGAACACAGAACATGAGAAAGCAAGATTTATATTAAAAATACATTATTTGCCATTCCTTTCCACCTTGTCCTTAATTTGGCCTATTAGAAAATGTCAGTTTTTAACGCTGAACAAATAAACCTCCATGTTGGTGAAATATGTGTCCAACTTGCTCTAGGTGAACCTGCTCTGGCGGGGGGAGGGGTTGGACTAAATGATCTCCAAGAGTCCCCTCCAACCCCTAAAATTCTGTGATACTGTTATGAAAACATGTCTACCACTCTAAACTTCACTTGAAGATAACCCAACAAGAGCAGGTAACATTCTTTCAATTATATAACTGCTCTCTTGCCTGTTGTCACCTTCCTGCCCTTCAACATTCAACCCCTGCTCCTCAGTACTACTAAAGTAAGCATTGTTGGTTGCAGGTAAGTGGAAATAAAAAGGGAAACAATTCCTGTCATCTAGCACCCACTGGTAGTTTGAAGAGCTCTTGTGAACCTTTACCCTAGCATGTCAAAGCATTACAAAATGCACCTCCCTTTAAGACATAATTTTTTACTTTTCTAATAGGATGGCAGAAAGTACAAGAATCACCTATTTCTCCTGGAGGCATAGACCAAAAAAAGAACCACAGCTTCAAAACTGGATAGCCACATGCTAGCACTAGGACCAGACCAACTCTGTTACTGTTTTTTGTTAACCCACAGGATTGCAGAACCCAAAGAATCATAAAAAAACCAAACTGAGTCCAAATTTCAGGTTTGCCCACATGGTCAAAGAAGCTTCAAACTGGCACCAAATTAAACATACACACAGAAACAGAGAGATCATCCTAACCTGACAAATGAAGGCAAAAGCTTGTCTTCCAACCCACTTGGAGCAGTGTCGAAACCGCACTACAAGTTCATTAATGAAATTTAATCCCAGTGCAGTAGCATTGTTTGCATAGAACTTCTGCAGAATTGCTACCACCTGTGGAGCAAAGGAAATGGGAAAGGAGGAGGGGGAAGAAGAGATGTTAAAGAGTTATAATCCTTAGTTAAAAAAGCATCATTTCATTTGAATCCTACAAAGGGACACTAACAACTGTAGTCAGTGTAAGCAGCTGTGCTTATAGGATTTAATAAATTTCTGTGTTTATTCTGTAGAAGAGAAAGGACAAGCTTTAAAAAAGCTGTTTGTTCAGGCCAAACAAAACACTAAAATAAATTAAAACAATCATTAAAATAATACCCCTTTCCATGGTGCCATGAAGAAAAATTAAGAGATTGAAGGAATCTTTCCACTTATTCAGGACATCTATGGGATCATAGCATTATCAAGTTCATAAATTACATCAACTTTGAGGAAAGATCAGTAATCTAATATTCTCCCCTGCCTCCCTGAATTGGGGGAAGGTCTCCCAAGTCTATATCCTGGATTTCATCCAGTTGAAAATGCACTTATTCACATACAACCAACAGAGAAAACTTTAAGTATCTGTGGAAGCTTGACAACTCAAAGTACTGCTATAAAGTTTTGACTCCACATTTTTTCCATATTATTTATGATGTTTATCAAAACACATCTGCCTGAAAGAAAACAGAGTGATTTCAAATATCCCTCTCAAGGATCATTTTCCTCCTCTCCTACCAGGAAGTGGACTAAATCCCCTACCAGTTTGAAGGAAATCCACCGAACTTCTGAAACTTTATCGGAGCAGAGAGTTAGTGCAATGTGCCTTAGGTAGTCATAGACATCATTGGGATTGTAGAGCTCCAGTATCAGGATCAGCTGCCTGAACACAAAGAAAGTGATTAACTCTAGCAAGTGCAACACTAACCTACTTCCATTATACCATCTGTTAAATATAGGAAAAGATCATTTGGAGCCTTGAAAATACCAGTTATAAAGCATTTGAACAGATTGCTCGTTATAAAGGTGCATGCACGTATTAGAGGTACATGCTTTCACCCATCAGGGAGTCCAAGGGAAACTTTCATCCAAACTAGATGTACCAATAAATCAAAATTATCCCAAATAACAAAAGCTACAAACAGAAGCACAATGACAAGTTTCTTTGCAATTTCAGAGCAGTATCCTGTACATTCATACAAAGTAAAAATGAAAGATTTACTTTGCTGTAGGAAGCTACATGTCAGAAAACTGCGTTTATCTCAGAACTGCATAGAACTCATTCCAGCCACACCACTGCCAGCAAGTTACTGGCAGCCATGCACAAACCAATTACAAAGTGACAGTTCTCCACTAGGTGTCAGGGAACTGCTGTGCAAGATTTCTTGCACCAGAGAGAGATTGAAGATTGTTGTGCCAAAGTACAATCCTCAATAGCCCAAATAAAGCAATGAGACAAACACAAAGGTCAGATTTTAGCTGCAAACTATGCCTGCAAACATTCTTTGGATGCTTCAAATATCAACAGGACTTACAGAAAAAAAATTGTGGGATGTTACTCTATTTTCAGTATATGTTCATATGGAAAACCAAAGTGAAACTGATCTTTTAAGCACTTTTTTTTCTTTCATGCCCATTAGAAAAATGACTTTGTACATACATTTCTCTGATCTTTACAAGGCAGTCTGGAACTAAATCTGAAACCTCACTGAATAGTATCTATCAAATTGACATATTTCATAAGATGCAAGTGAACCAGATCTCCATTTCAGTATGATCACAGATATTTCAGTCACATTTGATTACAACTTGCCAAAAAAACCCTCAAAAACACAACTAAAAAAAAATAAAATAAAAAAGTCCCAAGCCTCCCATAAAACCACCAGTGGCTTTTAAGTTCAGTTCCTTAACTAAGAAGGGTTGTAATAGTTCCTAATCAGGGTGTGCTAACTTCTGAATGTAATTATCTATTTCCAAGTTAGCAATACAGATTAAAAATCTGAAGTTAACAAAATTACATACTCTGCCAGCTCGTAACGAAACCTCCAGTTCCTGCTGTTATCAGTCACCACAAACTCTTGAAGTTGGTAAAGATACTCTCTCCTTTTGTCTGCATGAAGTAACTAAAGAAAAAACATTACTAGTGTAAAACTGGTAAAATTCAATACTTGCAGTTCTCTGGTGTTTTACTCTATTCTCACCTATGTGCATTTTCCTACATGAAAGCAACTGATCACTCATAAGATGCTTACTAAAAGTTGTACAAATAAGCTGAATGCCTGAGCACACAAAACTAACATCCAAAAGGTACATTAAGTCATCGCTTCTGCAAGGCCAAGTACCATCTCTAGGCATAAGACTGAGCGCCCAAATCTAAGGATTTGTGTTTATTATGCTACAGCTCACCATGATCACTTCTCTCCTCTCCCAGCCCCAATCACAAATTGCTCATGATCCAACTTTCCAGCTGGACTGCACAAAACACTACTTCTTTTTCAACAAAGCCACATTTACAAAGAGTCTTCAGTTTTGATATTTTTGGGGGATATGAGACAGAAGAGCAGTGAGGGACCTTAAAAAAGGAATAGACACACACACAATGGCACAAAAGCAAGACACACACAGCGGCACAACTGCACAAAACTAAACATGCTATTAGATATTGATACCTGCACATCTCATTAAAAAAGTCTTATTATAACAGGACCCAGAAAAAAATTTACCTTAAGAAATTGAAACTTTCCTACCTTGAGGAAATCATATAGATGTTTAAGGACACCAATACGCACTTCATCCAGATCCTTTAAGAATCCATTGAAAATTGGCACCAGATCAGCAGCTGTTAGCTGATCCCCCAGAATAACAGCTAGCTCATGGATGGAGAAAGCCAGCGTTCGACGTACCTTCCACTGCAAACAGGTTAAGGAGGGAACTAGATTAGGCACCATAACTAATACAGAGCTTTTGAATTGATTGAGAGACAGAAGAAACAGGGCTAATTACAATGCTAGTTACACAGCAGTAGAAAATGCTTATTTATGAAGTCTGATTCGAATCTCAAATTTTATATTTTTAGTGTGCATTTAAGCCCTTAAGAGAGTATACAATGTTATCACTTTAGAGCAAACTGACTTAAAAAAAGCTACTAAAAATTCTGATTTATCATTAAATTATATTCTTTTTTTACCTGTACATCTGAGGCCAGTGTCTCATACGTGTCTTTCAGGCAGTGCCAGTTCTGCCTGCCCAGTGTTAAGGCCACCCCTGGAAGACTGTATGCACAATGTTTGGCTATTTCAGTATCAACAGTCTGGGCTCGAGCTGGGTCGGTCATTGACAAGTACTGGTCTAATAAAGGTTGAGGTATGATGTCCTATAGATAGAGATCATATCACATCACATCAGCAACATACACTTTATTTTAAGATCAGAAAAGAAATCCACCTGTTGTGCTACAGTGTTCTCTTGCTACTAACCATCTGGCAGCTAAACGCAGCGGCAAGGTATCCTCATTAGATAAGAGCACTCAGCAAGAAACACTAATCATTATTTTATCAACACATTACATCAAACCAAAGTGAAAATTTCTTCTTTGCTGAAGACAAACAGTAAATCCAGTGACAGAACAGTATTGTCAGCACCTAGCTTGGTTGCACAGTTTGCCTTTTTGATGCCTTAGAGGCAACAAAATTTTTCTAACTTTCCAATTTAAAAGAAGAGTTCTCCTCAAACGCTCAGAGTATTTGTTCACATTCTGCAACTGATCAATTGCAAAAGCTATCACTGTATTAAGGATAAGATGAACTGCATCCAGTACTCCACTAAAGCACTCAGATCTCTTTTAATCACCTGTAATTTTGACTTGTCATCTTCAAATGGTGAATTATTTTCTTGCTCTTTCTTTAAAAATGCATTGGTTCCTCTGAGTTGTTCCTCTGAGTCCTGCAAAATGAAGTACTAGCTAGTGAAATGCATTAGGCTTAGTGCTGTTTGGGCTATTTCAAAGCCTCACAGTGCAGAACAATGAAATTCAGATACAGATAGCATTTTACAGACAAAGCTGTGTACAGGCAAAGTCTTATTCAGTGTGTTTATCCAAGTACAAAACCCACACAGTTGTACACAAAGAAAAACACTATTAAGACTGTAGCAGCAACAGAGGTAAAACTAGTTAGATTTACTTCTAGGAAAAGCAAGCTAATTTAACACCATAATCCCAACATTAATGTAGATTTTGGATGGTTACTTTTACTATACTCTTAAATATTTTCTCTTCTTGGCAGGAATTTTAATTATGTTAAATAAGGCAGCTTGGCAGTTGCTCCCAATCAGTCAATACCATGACAAAAGCTTTGCTTATTTTAGAACATGCTGCTACAAACTCCCAAGCCTACATCTCTCTCCAAGTATCAACAAAAAACTTGAAAAGAAACCAAAAGTTTAAAAGGCCAAAACCATGCGTTCAAAATCTCACACAGTATTTTACATGTGTGTTCAGACAGGTTTTATGCACAACTGTTGTTCACAGACAAGGAGAGTTTATCTTTGTATTTCACAATTAGCTCCCAGCAAAATTAAATACCATGCAAACAATTCTTTTACTCTTATCAGCCCAGTAAAATCAAGAAATAGTAACTAGGAACTGCGTATGTGTCACCACATGATTCAGCCTCCTGTCTGGAGTTAAAGACTAATTTTAGATTCATTATAGGAAGAGGTGAGACTGCACTTGGTACATTTCATCTGAAAAAGAAACCCTACTAGACCACTACAAAACTTGTAACTCTGAAGTAATTTGTGTGCAGAAAGAAATAATAGCCCTCAATAACTTTTCTTTTTCTAAATAAAGTAAGTATGATAGTTATGGTGTAGTGATGTTCAAAGGCTTTAAATCAGAAGTGGGTCTATGCCAGAGACTACATGAACACACACAGTACCTCAGCTTATAAGAGCTCATTTCACATGTGCAGCACAAGGCATACTTACTGTGCTTTTCAGTGTACTGGTGGTAGACTGGTCACTGATGTTATCCTGGGAGGCAAGAGATGAAAGACTGTCTTCCTCCTCTTGGCTGCATTTATCATCTGAAACAGCTGTTTCATCTGAAACAATTTTGTCCTGAGGTTTGTCACTGCTCTCTTCCATCTTTTTGGTCTCGCAGTCACCAACAGAATCAAATTGAGCAGCTCTGAGAGCAGCAGACAACACTTGAACCTGAGCTGTAGAAAGCAAGAGAAAACTATTTAGTCTCCCTTCTGCACTTAAAAGCATTTAACTTGTAATTAGTTCATCTGAAAAGATAAAAAGAAGTCCAGAGCTTTTTTTTTTGAGCCCTACAGAAATGCTATACTACCAAACATCTGCTCCTAGAAAGGCCCATTACTCTTCCACAAAAACTATCACAAATTATAGATCTATTTTCTGCAGAAGCATTCTACCAATTTCTACTACTGAAAGGTATTTCTAATAATTCCATTACTGCTTTAAATATTTTTTCACCTCTTCCTCCTTTAAATCTTTCCCTTTCTTTCTGATTCTTTTACCTCACACATGAAGAATTTTTTATTTCCCTGGTACCTTTCCAAATGGTCATAGGGAGCCACCTAACCAGGCCACAGTGCCAGTCTGCTTACTGCTCACTACTGCAGCAGGGAATCCAAATGATGCTGCAGCTTCTGCAGGAAGGACTTTGCAAGCAGAGAACAGATGAATAAATGGGCAAATGAGAGTACTTGAGACTTAGTGGAACAAGAAACCTAATTGACAATGGACAACAGGTTTGTCAAGGGGCATTAGGCCCAGGAAACACATATGCATCTCACCATTCAGGTTACGAACAGACTTGTATGAGGAGGCTATGGAAAGATGATTTGAAATTAGGGCCACTCTCAGTCAAATGAATATTAGATGAGCTCATCTAAGAACAGCTAGCTCTGCCCTAAACCACACTACTTAAAGTACTTAAAAATACAGTTTTAAAAAAATTTCAACAAGCTCTTTTCCCTTTTTGTAGTTAGATCTAATCACACAAACAGTAGCTAGGAACACTTCCCCAGTTGTACTAGAAATAACTGAGGTCTTGTGAAAAAGGCTACTGAGTAACTTTCTACTATAATTTACTGTTCAAGGAAGTCTCATCACCTTATGAATATTAAGATAATTAAAATGCAGACAAGAGATTTGTAAAGACCAGGAGAAAACCTGCTTGGAGAAAACATGACTTTACTGATACAAAGCCTCACCTTGAACATCTGGATCATCTATGTGCTCCTGTAAGCTTTCTAGCACTTTTTTTATTTCACTACTGGCAACACAGTTATTACATGGCACAGAGCAGCTATCTTTGTGCTTTTCAGTCTTGAACTGAAGCAACTCCAGATCCTGACTTATATCAGGCAGAGGAGTGCGCCAATACAGAAAAGTATTAAATATGTCCTCAGTAGAGTGTAGCTTTGAGTTCGTTCCAGGGAAACTGCTCTCCTTAGTGATTTCCATGACAGCAGCAGCAACTCTGTCACCCTGAGACAAATGAGAAACATCTTCTCCAGGACTGGTAGAATAATCTGAACTCTCTTCCTGTATATCTTTATTTAGGTTCTCAACTGAGAGCTTTGTATTAACTTCAGCTGAAGTCTCCTCAGTCGATGATTCTGTTTTGATTTCCATTGGTTGTTCTGAACTGGTAACAGACACAGATAGCCAAATAAAATTTAAAGTACTCTGCAACAACACTTTTCAGTGAAATACTTCATAAAAGACAGCATCAACTACAGAAGCTTACAGAATCTATGTTACCACTATGCTATACTCCATCGGTTTCCCTTTACTCTTCTGTGAAGCCAAAGTGATTTTTTTTAATAATGTGATCTTTAATGATTTCATAATGTAATTTTTCAATAATTTCTTAATAATTTCTACACTGAAACACATGCATCACCTCATTCTTCATATAATTTCTGGAACTATATTCTCAAATTGAGCTTCTTAGCCCTGAAGAGTAATTAAAATAATTATCTTTCTTCTTCCCCATTCCACTACAACACATCTTTCCCATGATTTTACCCGGACAATGTAGCATTTGTAGTGGAGGACATTAAAGTTATGTCGTTGCTTGGCTGACAGGAATTGGAATTCACATCCTGTGTTGATGGTCTGATACTCAGTGTCCCATCCTCTCGAATGTACAGACCAGCACTTGAAGGGTTTGCAAAGGTAGAAATAAATGGCCCAAGAGACTGAAAAGCAGCCTGACGTACCTATGATAGTATAAAGACAACCATCAGGATGCATGCAACTCCCACTCCTCTCTTACCCATTATTTGTGTATGATCTGCCTGGAAAGATGCATCAATTGCAGAGTGAGTTACTTACCCATCTGCAAGTGTCACTAATAAGACTGATAAAAAGCGGGGACAGTTTGCTTCTACGAACTTCTGGGGATGTGGTGTAAGACACTGCCATAAAGCATTCAGCACAAGCTTTTCTCATTCCCCAAACACTATCAGAACAGAGTTCGAAGAACTTGGGAATCTGCCACAAAAAACAAAAAGCAAAACCAAGACTTAAAGACTAAAAGACTGCAGCAGCTTACTGTCAAGGTATTTGCTTGGAAACTGGAGACTGATAATGCAACAAAAAAGAAAGTAAGTGAAGAACAGTAGAAACAGAGATAAGTTAAAAACCTATATTAACTGAAGAAACTGGAAAAAACTACCTGTCTGCCTTTTACTTCATTAGGATTTTATGTATAACTATATGCACTAGGGAGTAACAGAAAGAATTATTAATATCCTATTTTTTCCTGAATTTGTAACTTGACTGATTATCTAGTTCAGGGGGAAAAAAAAAAAATCAAACAATTGCCAATTACATTTTTAAAAATGTTCTCCAGAACAAGAACTTTCTATTTCTACTCAAATCCAGTTTTGCTCTATAATTGCAACCAAAGCCTTAGCCAAATCAATTTAAAAAAAAATAAAGCATGCACACTGATTAATTTACAGAGAAGACAATAAAGAAACTCACTATTAAATCTTGTGAACTGAGAAAGACAAGTCTTATGAATGGATTTTGATTTTTACATACCAGCAGTCTTTCTGTGGCTTCTTGCCCAACTGCATTACAAATGTCACCAAAATTAGCTGCACAAATCTAAGGAACAGAAAGTCATGAATAACACTGTAGCTCTTTCAAGTGTATTAGTTTTATTATCAGCTTCACCATGCATTATTTATCCCACATAACTCCACATATTTGACTACTCAAATTTCAGCCATGTAACTACATCCTGTAACAGTAACTCATCCTAAACAAAGACTTGTTAGAGCAAGCTTCCACAAGCCACATGCCTTTGAAATCAATAGTAATAAAAGGTTTCTGCATGAAGAGCATCATCTACTTCAGCAATCACTAAAAGGGACTAATAAGCCTACTTGAAAGTTTAAACTACTCTGAAAAGCAGCTGTCAAAACTGAAGCAGACTAAAATATGATACTAGGGTCAGGACTTAGGTGTACTGACAGAACTATCTTGGCTGTGGGTGATACTGGCTTAAGTACTTTGCTGAAGCAAAGTTTAATCAAGGTCTCAAGTTAGTGCCATTTACAGCATGTTACTAATGCTATAATTAAGGCAAAAGGGACATTCCCTCATATTGGACAGATGTTGTCAAAGTCTGAAATCAATTAAGATAGGATGGTGTTATTAAGATTTATTCATTCTGCATGCTTATTTAGAAGGCTGTAACAGATGAAATTTGAACAAGTGTATCTTATGTTATGCAAGGTGAACCTCTACATGACCCTTAAGCCTACTCAAATATTTTAAGACTTCTTACGCTACAAGCTTCCTTTTGTACTCGAGCCTGAGTCAAAGTAAGTCTTCCACTTTCAGGGTTTCTCCTTTCAACTTAACGGATCTTTTTATTTTTAAAAAGTAAGGGTGTCTCATATCTATTGCTTCTGAATTTCTGGTTTTGAAGTAAGATGGGAGAAATCAGGTAACCTGTTTGCATCCTATAGGCAAGCACAGGGGCTTGAAAAAAATGCTATCCAAAACTATTAAACAAGCAAGATCAGTTTTACTGCTACACCAAAGCTATTCACTAAGGACTGTTATCTATTTCTTCACTGAACTACAGAAACCACAACAATGTCAATAAGTTAACACTGCTTTTCCATACTCTTTCAAAGTTCATCTGCTAAAGTTTTGACTAAATTCAGGAAAGCATTTGAATAGCAATATGCAAATTCATTTTTAAGGTGTTTAGGTTTGACAAAAACCACAAACCTTTCGGACTTGAAACAATTTCCCATCACTGCAGAGTTCACAGAAACGAGGAAGCAGCATGTGCTCAACTGTTGTTCTGCTCAACATAGAAGCCATTTTACAGATTATCTAAAATGCAAGACGGAAATATGAGTAAAGAAAAGAAAATTACAGTCTGACACATTAGAAATATCTCAAGCTGAAGCATGCAAGTAAGCCCCTTGGCTTGAACAGGGCTGTTCAGATACAGTCCCAGCTCTTCACAGGCTCAGACAACATGATGAAAGTTTACTGTACAACAGAAAAGGGACAGTAAGATAAATTATTTGTCTCTGTGAGCTAATGCAGACTTTACAGGAATCATACTCAAGAAATAGAGTTAACACAGCAGCATAATTAAAACAATTTAGCAACTTGCTTCATTAATTTAGCTTCCTCTGAGGAACTGCCAATTTCAGCTACTATTACAAAGCATGTTTCTGCTGTGAAAATCAGGTGCTTTGGAATGTATGTTTCTGTAATTCTTATATTTGCAACAGTAAAAAGAAAGGGGCTGCCATGCACCTTTCTACTTGACTGTTCTCCCTGCAGCACCAGGAATTTAATGCTTACACAAGTGTTGGCAGATTAACAGTACTCCTTACAGTCCCTGTCCCCCCCCCCCCCCCCCCCGAAACTATTGCAGCTTTCTATCTCCACAAAAATAAGCTTTATTAGTAGAAATGTTTGCCTTCGTAACAGGACACTAAATAAGAACTAAGGAAAACACCATTTAAGGCTTTTCCTACAAATTTTCAAACTCCTAAAAGGCATCTGGTGCTCAGCTGCCACCCTGGAAAACTTCCTAAGCAATACTCAACTCTCAAATAAGGAAGAGGAACATCTAGCTGGTAAAACTATTTTACAGGTCAAGTATCAGATATCCATGCTGAAATGTTAACTACACACCAGCACTTTTCTGTGGAGTCAACTGGTTTCTTGAAAGTGAACAGGGTATTTTTTTTTTTTAAATGCTTAAGATCAGCTCATCATTCATACTTTTAGAACATTACTGTGAAACCTGGTAAAGCAAACAAAGAAACTGGTGTTTATAGTCATGAAAATCTGATACAAAGTTATAGTCTAAAAGAACTTTACAGTAGCACTACTGAAAGATAGGAAACAAAAGCTATTAAAAATTATAAAGATACAAGATTTCTTCCAAATTCACTTACATTGACAGCTTCCACCTTGTACTCATCATCACTGTCAGGAGCAGAGAGGTCCAAGAGAATTGGACACACCTTATTTTCAATGTCACTCTGAGCAACAAGATCTTGCTCTAGCAGTATAAGCAGTGCTTCTTGACCTGCCTTCCTAACCTATTAACAGGAACAAACAAAACAAAACCAAAGTACATCACTACAAAACCAACATTTACTGATATAAGTACCACAAAAGGCACTTTTACAGTAAACACACAAGTAAAAAGCAACAAACAAAAAAAAAACCAGAAAAAAATCAGTTTTAACACCTTAAGAAATTAGTAATAAATACTGAAGTTTAATGTAATTGTTAGATGACACATCATCAAATTCAGAAGAGAAGTCAAAAGGAAGTAGAAGACAGGACTTGTAGTCATGACTCCTGTAACAGTCAGTGTCAATATGCTGCTAGGCAAACCCTGTATGTTTCCCATTATCTGCTAAGTAAAGCATAAAAAACCCCCAAATTCAGACCATTCTAGCAAAGTGTGCTCAAACTGGTAAACACAAAGCACTATATAAGAGCTAGATATTATGTAGGAATTTCCTGTTATCTCTTCCTCATGCCTTAAACTCATTGAACCATACAGAATTTTCCAATGATTCAACTCATGTTGTATCTTTTTCGTACCTGATTGTTAACATCTGTGAGGTATCTCACTACTATGGGCATAAGGTATTCAAAAAATACTGTTGGGAATTTTGGTCGACTTTCTTGCAGAAAAATGGCAATAGGAGGTATTTGTTCCATCAGCTCTGTACGTACAGTTGGTTCTAGTAATAGAAAGAGTCAAAACTGCATCAGTAAATATGAAATTAAGATCCAGTACCTTAAGAAAAACAGATTTTTTTTGTTTAATGTTTTCACAACAGAGGAAAATGGAAATAATCCAAACAAAGAACTATCACCACTAAGACTGCCTGTTCTTAAAAGGAAAGCCAAATAAAATAGAACAGCCTTACAGACATCATCACAGCCCAGAGCTCCCAAATAAATCAGATAAAATGACAGCAGTAGCTAGAAAACTCAATCACCATGAATGTAAGCACAGGAGGTATTACAAGGAAAACTACACTGCGTCACATGCACCACACGTTTAGATGTAATGAATTCCTTGGAAAAAAAACCCAAAACATTCCAAAAGAGAGAAAAAACACTAATCTTATTTTCACTGACAGATATGGCTGATAAACAACTTAGTTTCTTTAATTCATTCATTGCATTCTCAACATTGAGAACTATTGCCTTGTATACTGCAGCTTAAGTAAAATAAGCTACAAAAATTAAGGAAAAAAAAAACCAAAAGCACTTCCAAACCTGCATCTTCAGAGAGCCTCACCACTATTTCCATTACAGTCAGGAAGTCTTCTTCGTTATTACTGAAATCTCGAAAGACATCCAAAAGACCTCTGGCAATAATTTGCCTGTGGAGTGAACAATATATTAGTTGCCTTAATGTCCTGCCAATGACATGTCGATGGGAAGAAAAGGAAACTTATTAAATGCAAAAGGGCACCGAAGAAAAGGTAAAGTAGTTCTCAGAACACTCAGACATATCAGTCATATGCTTTCTCCACATCTCAAAATAAAATGGAGAGATCTTATTCAGATAAACAATGAAAGCTGCTTTTGGTTGAAATGTTCTAATTTAGTTATTCAAACAGAAATAATATTAGGCATGCACTTAGGAGAATAGTAGTAGAAGTCATGACACCTTAACATCAACAATACTATCAGATTCAGTTATCAAGTGTAGCTGTTGTACCCTTACCTGTTAAATATGTTATCACTGAATGCATATTTTTCTAGACGAGCCAGGGGAGTTAGGTTATCCTGTCCAGGAATATCCAAGAATGCTGTTATCCTCATGCTATCACAGTCTGGTCCATAATCTTCAAACCCAACTTGAAAGATAACAGGAGTAATAGAGTCAGCAAGAGATGTTACAGATGTTACACTATTCCAATAACTACTTATTTTGAGAGCTATTCTTCAATGGAAAAGTATCTATACAACACTGGAAATGGCACGCACACAAAAAAATAACCTTATGTTGTCCCTAATGAAGTCAAGAGCAACAGCTGCATATGGACCTCTAAATTCAAGCTTTGAAATTTAATTATTTTCAACTGTCATAAAATCTTTGGCTTTTAACACATTTAACTAACCACATGCACTGAGTTAAGAGGGCTCAGTTGACAAAACTGCATGGCGCAAACCAACCAACATATTCAAAAGGAGAGTGAAAAGACGTGAAAATTTTAACAATGACAGAAAATCCCAAACTGTACTGCTTTAAAATAGAAAACTCTAGGAACTGTTTCAAAGTTACCAAGGTATATTTTTCTCACTGTAGTTATTGAGTCCCATACATCTAAATCAGACTGGTAGCTTTGGGATAAACTTCCATTTTACTTTACTTGTAAACATACTGGGAGCATTCTACTACAGATCTATCAGACTTTGCCCTGTAAACCTATTCTTTTCTATTTTTTTAACCAAATATTGTCATTCTAACTGTTAATACTGGCCTCACCGTGTCTTACAGTCCCCTACATCCAGTAACATGCACTTGATTACAGATTACAGGTAAAAGTAAGACTGAATAGGAGATGGAATAGGATAACTTCATCCTTAAAGCAAAGACAGTGAAATAACCTGCCTGCAACACATCTTTCACACAAGTTCTCTCATTTCAGCAATGGATATAGGAACACTTAGAGCAACTAAATCTACAGAAGGGGTTGCACTAGAGTGGCTGATGTTCCTGCTCTAGAACTCCTAGAATTATGCACGCTTTGTTCACAAGTGTGCATAAAATAAATGAACATAAATAATACAGCAACTAAATAATATAGCAACTGTGACCATACTTAAGCACATGCAAATTGTGGCAGTATGGCTTCTCATATGCAAAAAGTAGTCTTTCACACCAGCATATGCACTGAGCGCGACAACCACTGAACAAAACAAGACAGTTTCTGACTTGGCAGACACAATATTAGGTATTTAAATAAGTAAGGGCAGAGAATTGAACTTCAAACTCAAAAGCACAAGCACCCAAATAGGCTGTATTTGAAACTGCCTAAGAAGATAATCTAGGCACTCTAGGTTATGCCTCTACAGGCAGAGGCTTTTAGACAGTGGAATTTACATGGTGCCTCCATATTAAAATTTAGCCATATTTGGCTAAATAGCTAAAAGCAAACCAGAACTAGTTTAATTTCTAGCACCAGTCTCCCCTGTTTGTAAGATGGGAAGAACAGGAATACCCTCTCCCATTGACATACTTTGGAGACTAAGAAATGTGTACATGAAGTACTACACAATTCTTCAGTATTCTACAATAATAAGAAAAATACAGTCCTTCCAAATATGTCATCCCAATCAGCTTTTTACACATCCTAAAGGGAAGTCTGTATAATTTCATAATGCATTCTGAAACTGCCTGTGCATTAAATGGTGTGTATTTGTAATTCCACAATCTCTAATATTACAGTTTCCTCAGGATTGAAATGACTGTACCTTAACCTGAATAATTAAGCTTCAGCTCTGCCCTCACTCTTACTTTACCAGTTTGATATTACAAACAGTACTCCCTAAAGAATACTTTTATCTGAGGCCCAACACAACAAACTCGGGTTCTAAACTACACTAATATCCATTATAAATCACTATTTTTTCCTACAGAGAAATTCCTATTTCACATAAAACTGTGCTTTTGAATTATTTAACATGAGCCAAAGCATTCTCAGAAATACAGCTCCTTCAAAGAAGGACTCAACTGAACATACTTGGCACAAAATGTTACATCTGGGTCTTCAGGGAAAAAAAAAAATGGCAGATTGGTTTAATAAAGCACAGTCTCTCCAAGCAACTTGCCTGAATTAAAAAGCTAGAGCAATTCTGAATTCTACCATTTCTTGCAGACAATATGCTCTGACCAACACATTCAACAGGATTCAAGCAGAAGAAAACTGTGGGATTAGAATAAATATTCACATTTTAAATGTATATACAGATACTACAAGTGAACCCACAGCTACATGACCAGAAACATATGCTAATTATTCATGGTTTTTAGAATGACTATGTATTGTTCTAACATCCTGATTTCTAATCAACTGGTCATTACTATTTCTTGTGGCTGCTCTTTATATATTTTTAAGTTCTGTCAGCTTCAAAACGTGTATCTGCACAAGTGTATATAATTGACATTGCACAGATCTGTCTGGGATTGATCTGTCCACATGCCCCAGGGCTAGGTTTCCCAACAAGCATAGCATCTGAAGAGACAGCATCCAGTATTTGCTGCTTCAAAAGAAACCTTAACACACTTAATTTTACTACTTGGAGTACTTCTATTATTCATTTAAATTAGCTAGGCACACATCAATGCTTCTAAGACCAGAGGGAAAACAGAGCAAACTACTTATGCTCAGGATCAAGAGAGTTAAATACCTCAAATTTTTTCCACACAATCTCAGTATACATAACAAATAGTCATGGCAGGATCCATTTTGCCTTCTCTCAAGAATTGCAATCTTCTTTTTCCACAAAATAATAAGTCATAGGTACTTAAAAGTTTCAGAATACCCCAGAGTACTGGAAAGTAAATTAAAAAAGAAAAATAAAGAACTAGTATTTATCTAGTATTCTTTCAGAGGTGAATCACAAATTCAGTATTTTCCCCCCTAAGGATATCAATCTAGTAAGCTTGAAATCTGTCCATCTATAACCAAGAATAATGTGACAGCATTCACAGATGAACTGGAGATCACCATGAGTTAGTTTGGGCTAGACCCCAAAGCTGCTTAGAGCCTATAAGGAACACCTGCAGGGTCACAGGAATTAACTACACAACTGAACATCATCAGTTCATATCACTGTCCATTTTCCAATGCAAAATAGTAAAGTGCCATGTTTTCATGAGCTTAAGGAGGTCATTTTCTCTCCCACTATCTGTATAAGGAAAAACATAGTCCAATAGAGAAAATGTAAAAAAGGGCATAATTAAGCTGATTATTCTTCCAGATGATCCAACATCTCACTTAGAAAGCAAGTTACAAACTGTACTTGAATTTCATTAAGATTTTACTACAGCTTTTCCCCATATTCAGAACCCCCCAGAGTCTGTTTCGATGGAATTCATCTTCAACATGCATAACAATTTCACAAAATGAAACTCCAGTTCTGGTGCTTTATTTCCCTGACATTTTCCTGAAGTGAACCATGAACTCCTTGCTAGGCTAGTCACTGGATTAGCCCAACAGTATATCTCAGTCTAGATGGGACATCTGAACTCTGCTGTAACACAAACACAAGACAGCTTTCAATGCTATAATTCTAACTACAATGTCAGTTTAATGAACTTAGTATTTTTAAGTAGGTAAGATTTCACTAATACTCTAAAATACATATTTATTTACCTGCTCATCCTGAAATAGATCATTTCTTCTACACAAATTTTCAACTGCCCATATTAAAACGTTTATTAGTTACTTGCTTATAGCAAAACCTTCTTTATCTGAACATTCCTAATACCTTCATGACTCAAACTATTTGAGGTTTGCCTGCAAGCACCAAACTTCTTAATGGGCTTACCAGACAAATCCTTTACTCAGAGTCTCAACAGATCAGCCAAAGACTGATGGAGAAGGAACTCTTAACTCCTAGTGATGGTTCAAGGCCAAAACCTGGATCACTACAGACTACAGGAAGTTTGCATTTATTTCCACTGCTTACACTGTAAACACTGAAAGAGAATTCAAATGACACTAGTTTTGTTTGTGGGTTGTTTTAATTTTTTTTCTTACTACAGAGAAAAAACTGGAACGGGAACTGGGAGATATTTAGAGAGACCCAATGTATTCAAATAACTTAGCATTCCCTAGCACTAGCAAGGGTTTCATTTGTTTGTGGGGTTTCGGTTTTGTTGTTTGTGTTTGTTTTTTTTAATATAGCAGAGAGAAAGGTATTTTCAGCTCTTAAATAAGGTACTACAGCAACAACTGTTGGAGTTTGTCTGCTAAAGGAACTCACTGCAAAAGTCTAAATTGGTGTAAGTTCATTGAAATGGACCAGCTAATGTCCTTCCCACTTAAATCCTGTTCAACACTTAAATGCTTTTTGTCATCTATGGTGAAGATGTCTTAAAACTTCCAGTATTTACTTACTGCAGCAAGCAGTAACCTTTAGTACTGCCTTTTAAGCAACTTCTTAAAACGTTATCAAAATTTTTAATACTTAAGTACTAAATACATGTTTTCAAGTACTATACTCCACACTTACTACATTTTTTTTCAGCTTTCTAGCTTTTCAAATAGATAACTATATTAAGGAAGGAGAATGCTTTTTCATTGCAATTTTAAATTCATTAAGACAAAGTTACAATTTTTCCTATGTAAGAGAAATGCAAAAAATATTTTCAAGTAAAAATATAAAATGAATCAAGAACTCCTACACCGACAATCTCATCATTCATACATCACTTGCATCACAGAAGATACCAAACTTCTTTCTAAAACATAATCAAAATACAAACGACACATCTTTGTTGGGCTACCTACTAGTGAAATGCAGAGACCTGGAAGACAGAGCAGTAACTCCTAAGAGCAGCAACAGAACCCCACAGAGGGAATGGCCCTTCACATCTTTCCAATGGAAGACTTCCGATCTCACTTGTATTCTAACACTTCCACAAGTGTCCCTGAAGATCACCTTTTCTGTAAATTAGCTGATAGATGCTAATCATCTATCATGGGGGAAAGCCATCTGTTGCTCGTTTTCAAGTACGATTAAACAATAGTTTTGTGAAAAACAGTTCTCACAAGAAACAAACTCAAGTACCAGTTTTCAGGTTTTTAACAGAAAAGTCAACCCAGCATCCTAAGTGCCGATGAAAATACAATGCTTCTTCCTTTCTAAAGCAATATAAGTTCAAATAATTATTTCCTTAAGTAACAGCTCTTCCCAAGCTGTTTTGATAGGCTTTCACCTTAACTCCTGCAACTCAACTCTAGACAATACCAGCTTGAGGTGGAGCTGTTGCCTAGTCTAGGACCTATGACACGGCATTTAACCTAAAAGCACTGGTTTGTGTTAGCCAACTGGAGTACCTCCAACAGTGTTTTTTCGTTTATTCCCGCGTCTGAGGTGCGCACAGAACCACCGCAGCAAAGTCCTGCCGAGCGCCTGTGCCGCTGGGATGCAGCAGGACACAGAGCCATTGGCATTATCTAGAGCCTTCACTAGTCTCACCCATTTGAGCTACCGCACCTACGAAATCCCTCGGCTACTCCGGGCTAATTTCCACAGACAACAGCCGAGCTAATCCCCTAAACCACTGCCGGCCAGATCCGCTTTCCTCTCCTCGAGATTCATCGCGGGCCATTGTTGGAGGTGCTGTTTACACAAAATCTAGCATCCATTTAGAACTACTAGAATGGTCTCCAGGAATGATGGTTTCCAGACGCCGTCCCGGGCCTGCCCTCCACTCGCGGGTCCTCCTTTTCCGGCGGGACGGTGGCTGCCCCACAAAATTCCGCTCCAAGAGACAGCCCATACTCCGGCGGTTCGACCCCTCAGCCAGCATGTCAGGGTCTGTGGAATAGGCCAGGTGAGAAGGCCCGCAACCGAGGGCGGGAGCAAAGCCCAATTCCCCTGTCAGCACCGCGCTCCTGCAGACACACGAACAGCTCTTAACTCGTAAGCCCTAGTGCCCTACAACCCTTCATCTACCAGAACAGCCTCAAAATCCTCCCTTCACCGTAACCTAGGTAAAAGTAGGGAGAGCGAAAGAAAGTGACAGAAGGGCCCCGGGGTGGGAGAGCAAGGGAGGGCCTAAACAGGGAGCAGAAAAATAAAAACCAGTTACTCACAATCATCTAAGTCATCCTGCAAATCCACAAAATACAAAGGGATCCCTACAAACAAAAACAGAAGAGAGATACCGGGGGGTTGGTTTGCGAGACCTCGGGGGAGGACAGTGGCAGCCCCGGGTGAGCCGCCCCAGCGCCCCCTCCCTCCTTCCCGCCCGCCCCACTTACCGGCCATCTTGGAATGGACATAGGCGAGGAGGAGGGGAGCGGGAGGGCAAAGGGAGGAGCCGCCTGTACTTCCTGCCCCTGGGTCAGCACCCGCGCACTCGAAACGCGACCGATTTAATAAACAGGCGCTGCTGGGAGGGGGTGGGATTCGCCCTTTAGCAACCTGCTGTGGCCTCCGAAGAGAGAAGAAATCCGCGGTCAGCAGCGGGCGGGGGGTGCAGTCAGGTGACTCCGGCGGGCCGCCCAAGATGGCGTCGTGTCCGCGGAGCCTGAGGAGGAAGGTTTACTGGTAACCACGGCGTAGGGGAAGCGGGGGGGCTGCCCCCGCAGGCCTTTAGGTGTACGTGTGTTTCAGCAAGGGCTATGATAGTTCAGGGCTGCGTCTCAGGCGCTCGTTGATAGGCGCAGCCTGCCTGGCCATGGCTCTGAGGGAGCTGAAAGTTTGCCTTCTGGGGGTAAGTACTCCTTGGCCGGCTATCCCCGGGGTTCTGGCGCGGGCAGGGGACGGTGGGTGGGAGCCTGCTGAGGGCCCGGCTTGAAAGGCTCTCTCGAGTGGTATGTGGACCTCTGCGTGAGCCCCGGAGAGGCTCTGGAAGTGAGGGTCCTCTCCCGCCTAGGGAGGAAGGTGGGCCTCGCCCTGCTGGAGCTGCCGGCGCGCTCCGGCTGTCCGGCTCCGTCCCCCAGAGGAGACCGGGTAGCTGGAAGGGCCTTCCTCTCTGGGGGGAGGTGTTCTCTAGAGCTATGAGCGCTGCTGGTTTTTAAATATATTTTCGTATGAAAAGAAAAGAGAGGAAGCCTGACCATCCAGTGTATGCTTCCCTCTTCCTCACAAGCTGTTTCAGGCTTGGAGTTGGCAAAATAAATAAATAAATAAAAGCACCTGAAATCAAACTTGCAGGGGAGGGGCCTGAACTTTTTTTTTTTAATAAACAACATATGTAAGCTTTGAAAGTGCTCGAAGTGTGGCAGGTGTTGGAAGAAGATGTCAAGCAAACTGAAGTTTAAAAATGTCAAGGCTATAAAGATGTGTGTTGGCTTGTTTTGGTCTGAGGGTTTCGCTGGAGAGTCTCACGTTGAGTAGGTAGAGTTGTCTCCTAAACTAAATCCTGTGTTGTATAGAGTATGGCAGGATTGTTTTCTTCTTCTAAATGACCACATTGCCCTTCAGAGGGTAACATTATGTGGTTTTGTGCCCTTCATTTTATGAAGGTATTTGGGTTAACTACCAGGTACTGTTTGGGTTCACCTGACCCGAGAAACCTTTTGTCATGCAAGAAATGGAGAATAAGCACCCAGAAAACTAGTCCTAGAACTCCCAGTGCCAGCATTGTATCTGTATTTCTCTTTTTAACATTTGCTCTGCTTTTTGAGACTGCAAGCATTATAAAATACAGAACTGAGATAACACGCTTTTCCTTTAGAGGAAATCATCTTGAAAAGATAACATAAAGATACATACTGTGCCCAAATTTAGTACACTATTCAGAAGATGAAATAAAATGTATGAATGGTGTAAAACTTCATTTTCAATGAATCCATTTCTCTGTTTTTCTGTAACATTCTAATGACTCAAGATGTAAAGCAAAAACTTTGACTTCATCTGTCTTAATTAAATGATCACTTAAAATATCCAGTTGCTATTAAGAACAGTTTACTGCTAATAGTTTGTTAGATCATTCCTAAATATGCCTTTTATGTGTGTATATATAAAAATACAGACTTAATGATGGAGTCAATGGTAAATACATATACGACCCAGAATTTTCATGTTACATTTCCTCTTTTGCCATTTATAGGTCTGTAGAGTTGCATTAGAAATGTTTCAGGTGTGTCACAGAAGAAATTTCAAGTCTTTCATTAAGCAGGGTGGGACAGCATTAGTCAGAGGTTGAAATGTGTGTCACACTTGTATAATTTCAATGAATCCATTTGCTTGCAAAGATGCAGCACCATGCTCCGTTGCTGTGTATTTTACTAAAAGTAGTAGATGTTTCCTTACTGCTGTTCAAATACAGTTTGTGCATGATTTTGAAAAATAAAAAGATTTGAATAACTGGTGATAAGCATGAACACAGATTTTTATAGTCCTTCATAAAAACGTCTTAACAATTCTGTTTAGAAAACTAACTTATCAGAGACCTTTTGCTATTCTACTAAACAAATATAATACCTGAAGTATTTCAGAATCTAACTTCTCCGAGATTCTCTGCAAGAACTTGGTGTTCATGCACAGTACATTGCAAGTTTTGAGGAAATAAAGAATCATCTGTTTATAATAACTAATGTCTCAACTGTTTCTGTTCATTTTCTAGGACACTGGTGTGGGCAAATCAAGTATAGTGTGGAGATTTGTAGAAGATAGTTTTGATCCCAACATCAACCCAACAATAGGGTAAGAAACAAAATAAATGTGACTTACTCAAAAATAAAACCAAATTCTATGGATATAGATGCTTCTGTTAAAGAAGCCACATACTTTTCTTACACACTAACCTGAAATGTTGAAGTGTGATTATATAACTACATGATTATTTTTTAAATGGTCCAGTACAATAACAGGTCTCCTAGGTTTTTGAAGGTAGTTAACATGCTATTTTATGTTGTAGATCTCTTTATGAACTAATCTTAATGTTATATATATCCATACACAATGCACACATAACTAATAAAATTAATGCAGTTGGTCTCACAGGTAAGAGTGTTTGAAAATTGAGCCTCCAAGTAGCAATGTTACTGAGCGCAAATCTTCAAATGGGTATAAGGAAGGGAAAGCATCAGGAATTCTCAGGGTGGTTGGATCTTTTACTTGCTTTTGCTGCGTGTTTTGCAAGCGTCTTACAGGCTGCTTGGCTCAGAAGCCATTCTTTACTTACAGGAGGACATGACTTAGCTTGATGCTAACAAGTGTGTGTGGGGGTGTCAATGCAACTTCCTGTCTCAGGTGTTACACAGACTCTACTACAGCTTTGACCAAAAGAGATCCTGCTGATAAAGATCAGCTGTGTCTCATCCTGCCCTAAAAGGGTTCTTATGATCATAGAATAGTTTAGGTTGGAACAGACCTTTTAAAGGTCATCTAGTCCAACTCTTCCTGCACTGAGAAAGACATCTTCATCTAGATCAGGTTGCTCAGAGCCCTGTCCAACCTGACCTTGAAAACTCCCAGGGATGGGGTGTCCACCACCTCTTTCTGGCAACCTGTTCCAGGGTTTCACCACCCTCAGTGTAAAAAATTTCTGCCTTATATCCAGTAGAAATGTACCCTATTTTAGTTTAAAACCATTTCCCCTTGTCCTGTCGCTGCAGGCCCTACTAAATAGGGCTGCAAAGGTGCAAGGTGCCTATTTATTTGGCTGGAATGCTCTGTTGTATAGGTTGACGCGTGTCACCACACACCAAGAATACATGGATTAAACATTTGAGTGCCCAGTATGGAATTTGCATTATGTCTCTAGTAACATTTGAACAGTGATTTGCTGTGATGATACCTCCACTTAGGAAGAATGTTGTTAAAAAGGCTGACCTTAGAGGTTTATTTTTTTTGTCATACATCCTTTATTTTTATCAAAAGCTTATAAACAGTAAAAGCTTATAATTTGCATCTGTATTCCTTCTGTTTTATTAGTTGAATTTCATCCTCTGAGGCCCTTTGCCTCATCAGTTTCAGCCTTTATGTATGAAAATCTTCATCAATTAGGAGGGGAGAGGAAAGCACTTTTATTAGAATATAAATCTTTCTAAAAGTTCGTGGTGATAATGTACTAAGAACATACTTATATTCTGAAAATCATAAGCTGTATTTTTTTCCAGAGCCTCATTTATGACCAAGACTGTACAGTATCAAAATGAGCTGCATAAGTTCCTAATTTGGGATACAGCTGGACAGGAGCGGGTAAGTAGTCAGTATCTGTGGTGGTGGCTCTGGCTGGAGTTTGGGTTGCTTTTTAATACCACCCTTGAAAGTGACAGTATGATCTGGTTTTACTATCTGTATGTATTAGAACATTTGTTTCTTTGCAGATTTCTGTCAAGATATGGGTGCTATGAATATGGTTTTTATTTTTCACTGTTATTATGGTTAAATTACAAAGTTAAGGATGATTACCTAAGAGGAGTAGTTTCTAAAACAGAAGTCTGAGTTACAGTTCACTGCAAGGGGGAAGCCAACAACTGTCTGTAGTGCCATTTCCAGTTGAGTTTTAAATATTCAGGTGGCAACATGAGAATCAAAGTGAAGTAAATGATCACGTTGCATAGTACAGGGTCGTGATTCTGGAAAAATACACAACTGCTAACACATTGTGTTAGCGTTATTAATGTGAGGAGGATGAGGATTCAGGCTTTAAAAAAAGCAACACTTCAAGTCATGTTATGGATGATAACTTTTATTATTTTGTAAAGTTTCAATTCTCAAATCTGATAGTGTTAGAAACTATGTCAAGAAATCTGTTTTGAAATTTTAATTTGGTAGCTTGGGGGTTTGATCCCTTCAGCATGCATAGTTCTGAGGGGAGGCAACAAAAGCTTTCAAGAAAATGAGTAGTCAAATGAAATCATGGTTAATTTGCATGATTTTTACTTGGATTTTGCCAATTAACTTTCTTATGGTAACAGTGGTGGAGCTTAGAGTAGCTGTATTAACAGTGTGTATTCTTGCAGTTTCTTGACATTTAACTACTGGCAACTGTTGATTACTCATGATGAGTTCTAGGATGTGAGCTAACTGTTATAAAGGTAGAGACCAAAGCTGTCCCCAGTAAGAGTCAGTTTGGTCAGGCTGAGTTATTACTTTAGGATAATAACTGGCATATAAAACTGTAGTATTTTTCACCCCCAACTCCAGCCTCAAAATAAAAACCAAACCCAGCAACAACAAAAAACACCCCAAAACATTGTAAAGGCTCAGTCATCTCTGTTCAGAGTCACTTGACCTTTTGGAGTCCTGGTGGAACTGACTTTCTTGCTTTTTAGCTTGATAACAGCCTTGATTGCTAGAAAAGTATATTTGTACTGCATTTTGGTGCTCTAGATTGTGAGTGATAATTTATATCCTTCCAGTAGCACCATATAAAGCAAGCTTAGGTTGTCAGGAGTGTGTCCCAGGGATATGTCCAATGGTATTCATGTTATCAGAAATATCAAGAGTCCTTCCATTACTAGCAGTCAGTCAGCATCTGCTGTAAATAGTTTGTCTTAAGTGAACATCCTAACCCATTCTGAAACATTAATGCTGGGATATGAATCTTCTGAGAGGCAGAGTATGAATTCTGAGAGGCTGGAACTCTAAAATGGAAAGCATTATAAACATGCCTGCAACAACTTGGCAGGAAACATCCATCATGTATTAGCATTCCATCCTGTTCACTTTGTCTTTGCAAGCAGTGGGAAAATGCTGTAATTTGGATTTAACACACTACAGTCTGAGGAACCATCCTTTTATATCTGTTTTTTAGACTTTGAGTGATACCTTTTTAATTTCTTTACATACAAGTTGTGTGATACCCTTATTGAAATAAAAAAAGGGAAGATGTCTTACCTAGACTTTGACCTAAGAGCTGTGATACCTGTGAAGCTTATGTTCCACAACTGAGAGAAGTATTTGTGAGGCCTCAGTACATCCTAAGACAGCAGTGAAATGGGAGCAAGGATATTTACTTTTAAATGATTGCAGTGATGCCAGTGTCTTCATAGATGTTTCCTTCTCCAAAACAGAACAGTGCTGTCGCTTACTGCTGCTTACTGCACTATACCTACACCTGCCTTGCCCTGAAATCTGTAGCACAGTTCTCTGGTCATGCACCACAACTGACAATGAGTTATGGAAGAGATCCCCTCTGTGGTGATCTGTAATACCAAAAATGTCTGCTACATTCTGACGACTAAAGTGTCTCTGCTGAGCTATTATGTCTCCTTCTGGCTTCTTGAGGAGCATTTGCTGTTTTCCACTTCAAAAGCCCAGCAGTAGAATAGTGCTATGCTACACTGGGCAGCTCCTTGTTCTAAATGGCTTCAGGGAGACACTGACTAGCTTCACTCCAAAGGTGGAAATGTGCACTAATTCACTTCACACAGCTCATTTCCCTACACACACATGCCTTATTTCTCCTCTTGTTTCTTCTAGTCTGAATAACGTTATAGATTACTTACAACAGGATTTTTGCCTTCTTACCTAACAATTTTGTCAGTTTCTATGGATAATTACATTGTTGTTCTAATTCTGTCAGAATATAAACTGGATGATGGTGGGCAAGCTGATGTCTTTGGCAAAATAGAAAAAGGAAAAAAAAAATCAGTGTTTCTGGTAACATCTGTTTTGTTAATGCATTTTATCTGCTGACTGCTCGTAGGTGGAAAAAAGTGTGTAAGTGTTAGCAGGCAGGAAATGAGAGTAATACAGAATCAGCAAGTGAAAGTTGGTTTGTTCCCAATGTAAATAGTCAAATAATCAAAAAGCCAGGTTGCAACCAGTCCAAGTGGTGGTTTACCAAATATGTTTCCCTTCACATTTTAATACTTAGGAGGAAGAGAGGGATTATTTCCCAACGTGAACTGAATGCCTGCCCATGTTTCCCTTTCCCACTATTAAATATTTTTATATTCTAAACTTTGTGCTCAAAACCCTGTTTTCAAAACAGAATTTGAGAGCCAAATGTAAATGGTCTGGAATTCGGCTTTATAGCAAGATTTTTGATTTATAATATTGCTCTCAGTTGAACTGTACTAAGCAAAAGGAAATTGGTATTTTATTAGAACCAAATAAGCCTTCATGGGGGGAAAAAAAAATTCTATTCATTATTTTTCCCTGAGTAGTAAGATACATAAAAGCTCTAAACCACATAGGCTTACATCAGTGCAGTACATGCAGTTTAGTATCTGCTTTGACTGAGAGTTTTGGTTGCTATATTACTTACCTTGTTCTTTTTAAATTGGCAGACTATCACTCTGCTTTTAGGAATGCTTGATGGATATTTTTGATGCAAGTTAATCATGTGCTCTATCACTTCAGTCCTAGATTCATAACACTGTGCAAAGGTACAGGCCTGGTTTATACCCTACAAATGCACTACTAACCAAATATGCCTGCTTTAGATTTAATTTTGAAAATGACAATAAAATTGCTGTAGCCTTTTATGATTTCTTGTGTTCCTTAAAGCTCTGTTTGCAACAGGTCACATAGTTGAGAGATTTTGCAGGTTTTAGTTCTAGACAAGCATCTACATTTTGAAGAAAAACTGAAACAAACTGTAAAGCCATAAATTAGATGAGGAGGAAAGTAACATTTCTAGCATTTGTGACTGATCCATGGGGCTAGAGGTTGACACCAACTTCTGAACATTTCAGGTCAGCAATAATACATTACTTTTCTTGAAATTACTCTTTGTCTGAAAGCATAAGTGTCTTAAAGAGGATGAAGTGAGTTCAGTTTTGACATTTTTCCCCATGCTTGGTATTTACGATTGAAGAGAAATCCTATGGGTTTGTGTCTGTGAATAATCTACAGTCTTTTAATTGATTCTAATCTAGCCAAAATAAGGTCAATTTGGGCTTCCTGATTTTTGCAGTATATGTGCTGCTGATCCCTGAACTGTTTATTGGTTGGTGTTTGTAAGACAATTTCATGGAAGTTTATGTACTCTACTGCATAGCCTTTCTGTAATTGTGAAGTTTTCCACTAATGTGAACTTTAAGGCTAGTTTTCTCTTTGTTCAATAATAATAGTAATAATAATAATGAAGAAATTATAGAGGTCATTGAAGGATCAGATTAATAACATATGGTGTCCTTATTGCAGTTTCGTGCTCTAGCTCCAATGTATTACAGAGGATCAGCAGCAGCCATTATAGTGTATGACATCACAAAAGAGGTAAGAAATTTGATACTGACCCAGCATTACAGTTTCTGGGGTTTTTTGTGTCATGGGCCAGTTCTGACTCTTAATTGCTTCTGTTTTTTTTCTCCTTCTTCTACATCAGGAAACTTTCTCAACATTAAAGAACTGGGTTAAAGAACTTCGACAGCATGGACCTCCAAACATTGTTGTAGCTATTGCAGGAAATAAGTGTGATCTTAATGATGTAAGGTAAATAACCATTGACAGTTTGGAGATTTTTTTTTCCACTTGAGCTCGTAGTGCTACATATTTTAAGATTTGAAAGAAGGTGATACAGCAATTTAAGGTGTTTTGCACTAGTATTATAGTTTCACAGGAGGTCTGAGCTGTTTCAACTGTCAGAAGATTTGGTTAGTTTGCCCTTGGACAGTCTTGGGCACTTCCTCCCATCTGTTGGTGCGAGTGTATTTGTGCTTGGGCAGTAAATCAGGCTGTAAAATGGATCCAGATTAAAAGTAACAATTTAAAATGGGGAAAAATGATCCAAGAGTATTTATCTTCCTCACACTGTGAATGCTTCCTGGCATAACAGATGGGATAGCGGGGTTTGGAATGAGCAGTTTACAGGGAGACAGGGTTACTTTTTGTGGTGGCAGTGCCAAGTTACACAAGCCTAAACTGCCCTGTGAAACTACAGCGTAATACAAGCTGTTTACCTCACTTTATAAGAAGTACCCCTGTCAGTCTGTAGCACCTCATTTCATTAGGAAAAACACTGTGCTTGTTGGAAAGCATTGTGTAAGTTTTTCTGACTTGCTTGTTCAGGTGCCTTCCTTCCCTGATTAAATATTGGGGTAGAATTGGCTGTGGCTGAAACAGTTGTAGGGAGTGGGAGAAGTTCTTGAGAAACTTAATGAACAGCCAAACTTTCAAGAAGACATGTACTAAAAACAAAAGAAGTCCTTTTTAATCGATGTCCTGGTTAAATAAGCCAAAATTCAGAAAGAAGGTATGTGCAAACTTCTTGGTTTTAGATTTCATTGGAAAAAGTACCACAGCTGGTGTCTCAGAGAAAACAAATGGTTACGTGTTTAAAAAACAACGGCAAAGTTGGTTCATAGTACAGTTCTACAGATTGTTAATATATAGCAGTTATCTAGTGAGTTCTAATAACTATTGTTAGAAATAACATGTCCTATTGAAGGAAATACAGCATAAAATTACTTAGAAAACAAATACAAGGCATGCTGTATTAGATTTCACACACTTATTTCTTGGTGCTTAAGTGGAATCATAAATTATGCAAGCATTACTGTTCAGGCTAATGGGCAAGATTCCTTGTACTTCAGTCAGAGGCAATATTTGAGTCACTGAACCAAAGGCTGTGCTTTTGATATCCTAAGTTCCTTGCTCCTGAAAGTAGCCTGTGTTTTCTAGAAATTGTATGTGAAGTGATTCATTGTGTAGTCCAGTCCTCTCTCAACCTATTGTGGTTTAGTTTGTCTTGTTTGAGGAAACATACTTCATTATCAACTTGCCTGCTTAGGATGCAAGATAACTTCTTGACTTTTTTACTTCTTGGCTCTTGTTGTGTGCTCAGTCTCAATGTCTTCCTGTTTGTAGCTATGTCTGTGTGCTTCATGTGAATTCTGTACTAATGATCTCTGCAGTGTTGTGAGATACTTGGTTTTGTAAACAGTTGTAGGAAATCCACTGGATTAGTGGAACTAATGCTTTAGGATCTTTTCAGTGCATCTAAAACTGTTGGGTGTGTGAAGAACAAAGGACCCCCAATGATTGATTGAAGACCTACATTTTGATCACTCAAGAAATAAAACTCCACTGTACTATTGTCAGATGGATTAAGGCCTTGTTTAGTTTATGATTGTACTTCAGTGATGCTTGTACCTCAAGGCAGGGAGACAGCATAGAGTAAAAGGATGAGCATCAGCTTCAGATGAGGGAGCACTGTGCTGCCAGACAGGTAAAATAAAGAATAGCCATTTAATGAGACAATTAGAAGCTTAATCTATCCATTAAGATTTTGAATGATGGAGTTTTTTTCATTCAACTTTTTTCTTTGCTTTGTTCTTCCAGAGAAGTCATGGAAAAAGATGCTAAAGACTATGCAGATTCCATCCATGCAATATTTGTAGAGACAAGTGCGAAAAATGCAATAAACATTAATGAACTCTTTATAGAAATTAGTAAGTATTTGAACAATTAATGTGCTTTCTTGTCAAAGAAGTTCAAGTAGTAATTTGATTACTTATTTTGTGTTGTTGAGGTGAGAATATACTAACTTAAATTTGTTACAGTAAGACGTGACTACAAGCTGCAAAATGCGCTGTGTATATTTTTGATCATCTAATGACTTCTAAATATTTGTTGTAGAGATTTTAAGCCTACGGTGATGCTTCTGGGTAAATAGCAAGCAGGGCACTCATGTCAGAAGTCAGTGTCATCTTACTCTGTTATTGGATGTTTCAATTAGTACTTCCAAGGATATGGAAAGGACTGACAGGAGTAAGATCCAAACTTTATATGGATGAGAAAAGGAGTTATGTTCTCACTTTGGTGTTTGTACTTAGTCTAAACCCGTGCATTTTCAAAAATACAGTTGTTTATAATTGCTAGATGACTACATGGGAAATAGCAGTTACTGTATGTAGATTTTCCACAAGTATTTTGGTGATACCTGGGTGGTGTTGTTTTTTTTCTTTTAATTAAATTTCAAATCTTTTATGTCTCATTCATGTTGGCATGGCAGTAATTTTTTTTTGGGTTGATGAAGAGCAGACAGTATTCCAAAGTTAATTGCATGCAATGTTATTTGCAGACTGTTTCAGGCAGCAGCACCAATCTGCAGGCCTGTTTGTGAAAAGAGGACAAACAGCCATACACTTGCTTATGTGTGCACTGCAGTTTGGCTTTGAATAACTACAGAAACATTAGACATATAAGGGCCCTATTTTTTTTTTCCATAAGTAGTGGAATATGTTGAAGCTCATATAGGAAGCACGTGCTGTAGATTAACTTCCTGATTTACTGACTTAATAGTTGCTCTCTAAAATTGATCTTGAATAAATGATGGGGGGAAAAAAAACCCCAACCTTTAAACCTTCCTCAGATAAGAATACTCAACCAGGAATAGTCAGTTTGAAAGACTGATGGATGATTAAAGCAGCTATCTTTACAAGCAGTTCTGTGCCAAGCCCTGTGCATGTGCTCTGCTGTGGTAATGCAGGTCAAGATGGTAGCTTGCAATGAAGATATTCCAGATGGTATTGCATCCTGCAGGGTATACTCTCTGAGTGCTTTTACAGCTTAGCTCTCCAAGTCTAGATTAGCCTGAAGTGAAAATGCTGCCAAATTAGCTTAAAACTGCCTCTGCTCTTCTCTTGTGGAACCATATCTCTTACAGACGTGGTATAGACTGTTAACTGCCATCCTTCTGTTAGGCAGGAGTGTCAGCACTAATGAGGTATGACTAATTGAAGACACATTTTTGTATACAAAACATAACACTGAATGCTTACAATGAGTTTCAGGTATGATGTTTGCTAAAAACTTTTCTTCTGCTTCCTTGCAGGTCGCAGAATTCCATCAACTGACACTAACCCTCCATCTAGTGGTAAGGGCTTCAAGCTTAGAAGACAGCCATCGGTGACAAAGCGCAGCTGCTGTTGACTGATCCCTTAGCAAATCAGACTTGTTTATACAGTAGGTGGTCTTGGAAGTTACTAGTTCGTGTTGGGTTTATATTACCAGTCTTAGACCTTTATCTGCTGGTGTTCATATACCGGGGGTCCCACAAAAATGGACCAGTTCATCTGACATCTGTACACTCGCAGAAAAGACTGCAACTGTAATGTCAGCCTGTTTACTTACAGAAAGTGTAGTCTCTCTTGCATTCAAAGGGAATCCATCATCACTTTTTTGGCCTTGCTTGAAAGGAAGGTGACTATATGGATGGTAGAACTGAAATGTTTAATGTTTTATAATCAAGATTCTAGGGATTTTTTTGTAAAAAGGGAAATGAGCACTTTTGTGGGACTTGGGTGGGAGGAGTCTGGAAGTTAAATGTAATTTCTTCCTTTTCTTCAGCAAGCCTTATTTTAAATGTAATTGTAGCTAATCCAAAGTACAGTGGGACAGTTGATGTGAGGTGGCTACCGAATAAGCAACTGAAGAAAAGTAATAGGCAAATGAATCTATCCAGGCCCCGAATCCCATTTGCACTTTTTATTTAAAGATGATATGCACCAGAGGTGGGGACACAAGCAGCAGATCTTAAACCACAGACAATCTTTTTTCATGCTGACTTTAATCACTTTAAGGCAAACTGATATGCTTATAGGCATCCTTTTGTTCTTACATGTTTTTAGTGTGAAGATACTGGTTGAAGAAAACTCTTCTGACTAGATTAAGTGGTTACTGACTAAAAGCAGATGCTGTAAACAGATGCTGCCAGTGGTTCTGATAAGACTTAAAAGGTTTTGGGGAAAGCTTTTAATTGCTTGGCATGTGTAAAGTGTTCATATTATATTTATGAGACCAGTGTTTAAAGTATTAAGTTAAGTTAAAACAGTAAAAAAATAATGCAATCTTACAAACTCCTTCCATTCCACATCTATGGATAAACTCCTGGGAAATTTCCATCAGGTTTTTTTCTTGTGTTTTAGCTCTTGTCACCATGAGTTCGTCCAGAAGCAAATTGAAGTTCTTTTTCAATCACATTTGAAAGGGCCAATAGGGAATGCTGTTGGTGCAGCCTGAGGTCTGTCTGTTGAACAAGTATTCCTCTGTGGTGCACCAAGTCTTTCCTGGTTTGGGCATAAAAGTACAGATAAGAAGTAACCTTCAGACGTGTGGTAATGTAGATCATTGCCTCTTGGTTCCTGGGCTTTTTCATCAATGAGTTTTTTTTTTAGCAAGTCAGTGTTTATCTTATTCTGTATTGGGTTTAGTGTGTTCTCAATTAAACTATAGGTTGACCATACCCATTTGTGCTATTTTATTTATTTTTACTTTTTGTTTTCAACCAGCACTAGTGAAAAACTATATACTGTTGAAGAAAAAGCTTATTAGACCTGAGTATGTACTAAAATACACTGTTTAGCTTCAGTATTAAAGTGATGCTTATTCTTTGTAATGTGGTCTTCTATCATCTCAAGTATTCTCTCTGAAGGAAATGTAGAAAATTTTGTAAGAAATGAAAGGACTTGCAGATTAGTTTGTATTACTGAAAATTCTTGTAGGCTATTCTTGAGGAAAACAGGTGAACTATTACAGTGGTATTTTGAACGAGTCAGTATGTTTTAATGAAACTTGGTGATTACGTTTTTATCATGCCTTTTACTTCCTTTGCATTGTCAGTTATGCTGTCTTTGCCACAGTTGTACAGGTTGCTTGCTTAGAGAGCCCAAGAAGTGTGTCTTCATTAAACAAAGGCTGTTCGAAGTCCTTCTGAAACATTGATCCTTAACAAAGCATCTCATAGCACAGATGGATTTGTCTGATGTTCAGCCTGATGCATGGTATTTTTTTTCTATCACTCAGAGCAAATAGCTGAACAGAAAACTGTAGCACTCTGACAAAGTATCTGATGGAAAGGAGTAAGCTTGCTCTGGAGCATATTCTTAATTATAAAAACATGGATTAGCAATTAAATGTGGAACTTCCACAGTGTCAGTCGTGGAAATCCCTAAATTCCTTGAAATATCTTGATTCTTACTGCCAGCAGTTTTCTAAAAATTAGTGTGGTTGTGTAATTCAGCTAGATCTTTAAAACATTTTGTGTTCACGGTGCTTTAGAAGTCTGTTCTGTACCAAGATACCAGGTGCTTTAGTATCCGAACTGTGATTCAGAAAATACTGCTTTTATCCAAGTTGATTAGTAATAAATCTTGAAATTCTTGAACTTTGAAAGAGCATAGTAGGAGGAAAGTCGCAGATCTGGGAATATCTTTCATGTAGATTAGTAGAAGAAGGAATTTCAGACTTTAAATTATTGTTAACTACCTGTTAACATATGGTAAAAAGGAGTTTATTCTGTTTTCAGTGAGATAAGAATGGTTTAATAGACTTTTTCCAAGATTTACTGACTTGAGAAGAAAATACTGGGCTCTAGGCAAGACTGAGAGCTAGGCTAGTACTGAAATTATTGTACTTCTCTCCAGTCAGGGGAGATGTCCTTATATCTTAGCAAATCTGTATGAACTGCTTTCTGATCTGTCCTTACTTACTTGCTGTACACCAAAATTGGACTTTAAAAACAAACAAAACCCTCCACCCCAAAAGACTAAAGAAGTGGCAACAGTGTGGCCCTTTGCAAATGTAGCTAGGGTCTTAATACCTCAGACTCCTTTTGTTTTGTTACCAATCTGAGTGGAATGCCAGCATGTTTCATATCCTTTTGGCACTTCTGATCTTGAATTACTGCAATTAATGAAAACATGGAAATTGCCAGTCTTTCAGATTGTCCAAACTACAGACACTGAAGTGAGGCTGCTTTTTAACACATGCCTGACAGACTGTTGAGATGAGTTCTTTTGAGCCAAAATCACTGTTTATTGATCAGTTGGCCCTAGCTGAAAGCGAGAATGCAATCTTCCCTGGATGGGATGTACATGTTCATTGTTTCATTTTTGTTGGGAGAAAAATGATTTCTTCTGTATTAATAATTTGTTAGGCCATCTACTTTCATCTTGCACTAGGCTTACTGAAATTGATTATGTCTTATCCTAACATAGCTTCTCTATTTGGAGATACATTAGCCTTTCAGTGTTTGGAGTGCTGGTTATCAGCCATTCCAGCTAAATTTTTAATAACATTTTTTTTTTCTGTTAAGAAGTTGCTGAAAAAGTTCAGGACTGAAGTTTTATTCCACTATGTCTTCCTGTTAATAAATGGATCTTGTCATAGAGACTTAGACTTTTAGGTACTCTTCAGGGGAATTAATTGCTGCAAAACACATTTGGAAGGGTAGAGTATCATGTATGTAAAAAATGTAATGAGGGGCATGTCGTATCATTTTTTTAAGTGACAAAATATGACTATTTCAGTTTCTAAACTATTTCAGTTCTTTCCCACAGAAGTTACAGAATTGTACAAAAAGTATCATTTGATAAATGGTTAGTTCTTAAGCTTTGGAGCAGCTTGTGCTTGCCAAGTTTTGGAGGGTGTTTTCATTTGACCTGTTAAATTACAGTGCTCTCTTAGCTGACTTTTCAGGCTCTTAATCTGTACTGTAGGTGCTTTTGTAGTATATTTCATATGCATGCTGAAAACAGGCATACTAAATACTTAATTAGGGGAAATCTGGAAACTTAAGTTTAATAACAAGCATCTAGTAGTCAAACAGTGCTCAAACAAAGGACTGTTGTAGGTGCTTTGGAAAGATCTAAGGCAAGTGGAACATTTTCACTGTTGCCAAGAAGTAAAGAGAATTTATGGTGTTAGATCCGTGCAGAAACAAAACAAATAATTCGCTTCAAATCCCTACTGACATGAGCGAGACCCTTCCTTTAAGTGCTACAGGATCAGACAGTTAATGTTTAGAGGGCAGTTTTATACAGATTTGTGTCTTTGGGGTGTGTGTGATGTGATGCTACCAGCCTGCTTAAGAGGGATTATTTACATGCTTGGGAAGAGACAAAGAGGAGAGGAGACAATGTCTACTTTACTGTTTTGGAAGTCTAATCCTTCAACCTGCTTGAGAGATGTGGGATTCATTGGGAGCTGTCTACATTCATGGTTAAATCTTTTTTTTTTTATCAAAAAATAATTCATGCTGAATATCTTGAGTGGTTTTAAAGTTGGCCTGAAAAGAATTTTTGTTATAATGTCAATCCTAAATTATTCCTTAACATTAGTGTTCAGTTCCAGTACAACATATTGAGTATTAGTTGGAAAAGGAAGCTTTAGCAGTGATGATTGAATGACTTTCTTGTAAGCAGTCGTGTTTGTTAAGGATGGCATAGTCTATTTGTGGTGTGCTATGTCAGCAATCTGGAAAGACTATCTTGGGAATCAATGATTTGCAGGACAGAGGCTGGCTGAACTGTGTAGCTAGTTGCCCTGTAGTAAACCTCACTTACAACCAGCAATAGCTACATAGAACTAGAAAAAACATCATCTCAAACATGAGGAGAACCTGAAAATTTGCTGACAAATTTCTACACTGCCTATTCATTTTCTAAAAATCTTCCTGTAGCTCTCTTAAACACTTTAAACCTCTAAAAAAGAGGCTTTTCTGGTCATGGACAAGGCAGAAGGATAGACTGTGGCGTTTTTACAGTGACCTAAGACTGTATGCCACAGGTCAGTTACTTGAAGCAGAATTGTGTGCTTGGAATTAAGCTTCTAAAAAAACCTGGAAAAATTCTCTAAAGAAAATGGTTAAAATTTTGTGGTCAGAATGCATTCTTAGTAATAAATCACAGCCCTAGTAATGGTAGGTGACATAATTATAAAAATAAGATGTTGGTGTGAATTACCAATCTAAGATAGAAATGCAGGTTCTAGTATAAAAAAGTGATGTCAGCTGTCCTTTTCAGAGTCATATGGCTCCAGCTGGTCAAATGAAATATGCTTGAAACCACATCTTTGTTTCTCATACAAGAATTCATGTGCCAAAACAGTTCCTTAAAATTATTAGACCTTTGACACCAATGTTTATTTCGGAAAAATCCCTACTGGTATTTTGGAGGTCTCAGAAGTTTGAATGCAAACCCTCTCTTGGTCAGCTAGAATCAAAAAATGCAGGACATGGAAAAATCAAACAATTGTTACTAAACTTTGTGCATGAAGTGTCACAGATAACAAATCTTTCAAGGGATGTAAGACTATCCTGATATTCAAGAGTACTGATGAGCTTAGTCTCTGACACTTCAAAACTTTTCTAGGGTCAGCTTTTTCCTCATTCCTCCCATCCAACCCAGAATTTTTAGCAATATTGTCAAAATGTACATTCTATAAACAGTTATTTGGAAATACTTAGAGGTTTTGGTGGCTTAGAGTTATTTGGAGCTTCCTATTTTACATGGAAAATCAAAGCAGTAGGATGACTTGTCCCTCGAAAAGATTGGGACAGCATTTGCTGAAACCGCTCTCATACCAGAATAAAGACTTTTTAGAAGAAACTATTTTGCTTTTCCCATTACATCATCTTGAAGCTGGGGTCCTTAAATTTTTACTTAAAACACTAACAATGAATTTTTTTTGATGAGCTAATTACCTTTGTGAAGGTACTCCTCTTTTAAGAAGCTTGGGTTTCTCTTTGCTTCATTTCTATTAATGTTTTCACATATATTATTGTACAAACCACCTGCTGCTACTACTTCAAATGTTGAAGGATAGAGATCACTCTTTCTGTCATCCGTGTGCAATATTCCATCCATTTGTTGCACTTGGGTATGCTGTAACTCTGACACCTAGATAGAATCGCTTTTACTCATGTTGCAATATGTATTTCCTATTAAATTCATTGTTTCCTTGACAATTTGTTCATTTCCTTATGGGATTTAGCCATAAATAGGTGGTGAGTTTTTCTCCTCAAAGGTGTTAGAAGTATCTGTCACAGCAGCAAGTATTTGTAAACAAAATGGTAATTCATTAGTAGAATGAATTCATGAGTAGTAAACTGTTATGAAAACACAGTAGCTGAGACGTATACCAGTACTGGTTGATACCAAAAAACGAAGGCTAAAATCCTGTTCTCCTGAGCAAGCAATTTGTTATAAGGCTCTAGTAACATGATGTAAACTCTTACATATTTAAACTTCCTTTTTTGTAGTTCCCATTTCCAAATATTGTGTATCTAATATTGAAATTCTGACATGGTAAATAGATTTTTAAAACACAGAAATGGATTGCATTTCTCCAGCTCTGAGACAGACTTTCTAGCAATCTTCCCCTTTGTGCCTCCCACCCCCAGTACAATGAAGAAAAAAAAAGAAATCATTCTGACAATTTCTTCTAAACAAATTTTGTGTATTCAGGACACAAAAATAACCTGATATGCATATAGGTCTTGCAGTATAATAAATGTTTGCCTGTAAAATTAAGCATGAAGGTCAACCTTTGTATTAGCAATTCTTGTCCCTCTTAAAATTCTGCCTTTTCCTTGCAGGATTGGGTTAACCTGTTACAAAGGTTGAGAGGTCTGTGCCTTCTTATTATAGTCTCTCTTATTAAAACAAACTTAAGCCGCTCAAAGTTACAGAGCATTTGCAGCACTGTAAACTGCACAAATTGACACCCTTTGCTTCACTGCATGAAATGTAGTCAGAATGCTAGTGATGAAATATTGTAGTGATGAATTCCCAAGCTTATGAATGTTTTGAGACTTTTTTTGGTCTTCTCTTGGGCTGGTCCTGAGAGCGTGTACAGGTTTGTCTGTATTGTTGGTTTGTAGATGCTAATGAGAAAAACCAGGCTTTTGTTCTCTCCTTTGTTTGAATTGTTATGCTCCCATATAGTGCATAGAATGCAAATACAGAAATGTTGATTTGGCATAATGTAAACAGCCTTTTCAGCCTAAGCATTCATAATAAACTTTTATAGTGTAATAACATGCTAAATGACTACCAGTCTGATGTATTGTGAAAAAAAGGTGTAAACATTTTATTAATAAAAAACTTTGTTTATAAATGTGCTGGCTTTATTTATAAATGCTTCCAAAAGTCACAACATCTCAGAAAATACTCTTTATAGCAATGAAATTGAAGGAATGTAAACAACACCATGACAAAAGTGGATCTCAGTGATGATTTGAATAGCTTTTTTCCAAATGTACAGACTACTGGTCATTCAGAGACTGAAGCTTTTCCTTGGTTTATGTATATACAGACAAAAGCAGAAGACAAACTTGTACAAAGAAGGGATGGGGGAAAACAGCAGAGAGAATGCAGCTTTTGTATAATGTTTCCTTTCCCTGCAGCATGATGTCTGAGAAACTGCAGGCCACACACAGTCTTGTCAACCAGTGCAAGGCCTGAGTAATTCTACCAGGGTCAAGTTATTTAATACATTGGTTTTAGCTTAGACCGCATGAAATGTAAAATTCTTGACAGTTTATGCCAGGTTTCTGTCAATCGAAACTGTAAAGTGCTTTTAATATCTGCATAGTGTTTTGGGGCTGTCATACTGGGAAGGAATCCTTTCTTATTTGTTAATACAGCCAACTGGCTGGTAGTTTGCTTTTTTTGAACCAGTGCTTTGGTGGTTATGTGGAAGACAAAATAGAGTTGGCTACAGTTATCTCACTTATGTGATGCTTAAAATACGTCGTTTTCTTGTTTCAGTGTGTGATGCAACTCTTAACATGTTCAGTTAATAGCAGCCTTCATAAGTATAAATAAGCAAAAGAAAAACAACCCTGTGTTTTTGATATTGCTCTTTCACCTGAAAATGCTGGATACAAGTTTCTACTAAGTACCTGGCTGCAGTTCATATGTGGGAAACACATACTGTTACCTTTTTAATAGGGATCTGGAATAAATTGATTTATTGTTCAGTACCTGCTATTTCTAAGTTATCCTTGTAAGTGTATGTAAACTATATGTTTGTGTAAGGGGATATGAATGTGCATCAGAGGGCACAGGAAAGGGAAACACAAGAATAGAGAGAAAAACATATTAACATGTTTGCATAGGGAATCAAGATAACTAAATACAAACCACCTAATTTGCACACACAATATGAGAGAATGTTTTAATTAGATCAAGTCTTTTATAGCTTTTAAGGTAAAAGGTAAAAGTTTTGTAGTAGATGAAATTGTTCTTTAAAATTGTTCCAATGCAGAGCTTTCAGGTGCTTTTCAGAGTTTTCCTGTAGTGTTCATCCATGCTTTCTCCTGTTACTCAAAATCCAACCTGGGCATCAAGTTGCCTTCTAGTCTTTTTATGGCCGAATTGTTAATATAAGCGAGGGTTGGTTTGTGTAATTGATAAGGATGTGGTATTGCAGATACCCTTCATGCATGCCCATTTCAGTGAATCTGATCTGCACAATATTAAATGTACACACATTATCTAAACGTAACAAAACCTTGACAACCCAAATCTATTACACTTCCTAAATTTTCAACTTAAACAGTACTGTGCTTTATAAAAACTTCAGCCTGGATGAAGACATGGGTGAGTCCTTCAAATACCAGCAGGTAAGTTCAGAGCTGCCAGTTGCAGTAATATGATAAAACTTGGCAAATCCTGTAAGATGTGGTTCATCAGATGCTTAAAGATGTACTTCTTTCAGGAAAAGCAGAACTTGGAAAGGTCTGGGGAGCAACACTGAACAGTTGTTTACTTTAGGGTTTTTTATTATGTATGATATCTTGTGTAAAGTTTCCTCTTAGTCCTCAGTTTCCAATTAACATGCAGTTATGTATAAATTTGTCTTTTATACTAATTACTGGACTGAGAATGCCTAGCTCACTGATGGAATTTGTTTATAAAAATAGGTGAAAGATAACCTTTCCAGCGTATCAGTCAAAAAAAGCTCTATTCCAAAGCATAAGTGAACTCAATTCTCTTCTTATTTGAGATCTAGTAAAATCTTATTATATAATCTGTAGTTTATGATAGAAATTAAACCCCCACAAGCAGTGAAAATAGGCCAAGAATATCCTAGGCGCCATAGCTAATTAACTAAGAAAAGTAGAATAGCAGGGACCTGCTGTCACAAAGCATTGTGACCATCTTTTCTCTAAAAAGAGAAGGATTTAAAGGAAGAATGGCAGTGCATTATTTGAGTGTGTTGCTGTACACTGCTGAAGCTTCAAAAAAAATAGTCCTGATTTGTTGGCTAAAAAGAGTTAGTAGGTTTCACCTGGATAATGCAAAACCAAGAGTTACCCTGAACACACTGACTTGTTTAGGAATGAAACAAAAAACAGCTCAGGACAAAACTAAAAGACAAAACAGGATTGGAGGTGGTTAAGGAGATGAGCTGAAAAACGGGGATTGTTGTGGGCAAGAAAGAGCAGCTGAAGTGTGTTGGTATGCAGTACTGCAGATATGTTTAGAATTGTAGAATCCTTGAGGTTGATTTGAATTAGAGCATTGAGTGGCATCATCCTATCTAGTGGTGTTAATGGCAAATCAGTGTTGTATATGATAAAATTGTTTTTAGTGCCAGAAATGAAAACAACCCTGTTGTTAGGAATTCCAGATCTTTTTAGCTATTCTACATACTTTTGGCAATTACAAAGTAAAACAGCATTCACAATACAAAGAACTTGAGTGAAGTTGAGGTATGCTCCATGACACGGATTGTATTGGTGTGATAAAGTGAGTTTTCACCAAGTTTTACTATTGCCATTTTTTTACTTGCTTCTTACTTGTTTGCTAGTCAGCCCAGATTAGGACTTAACGTAATGTATGCTTTGAGTTGGTATTCTTTGGAAGCTGATTAATGTTGATACACTTATTTTTCATCTTTGCAAATGGCATCTCCTCCCAAAGTCCTGTATGCCTAAAGTCCAGTTGCCTAATGAATATTTCCTGGTGTATATAAATTTCCAGTTTTTAAGACCAGCATGTTACCACCGGTAACACAGCTGTCCTAAACTCCTGCTTCCTTGTTAGCTGCACAGAATCTGACAGGTTACAGCAGTGCTTTATAAATTCTTACATGCTTTTAGAATGTTTAAAACAACCTGAGGAGGAAAGGGAGGGGAAAAAAAGTGTACTGCTCTTGCAACTACACTGGCCTAAAGCTACCAGTGAAGCACTAATTTGTATTAGGCCAAACTGTGAAATCTAAAAATATTTTAAATCATGCTATTTGAAGTAAAAAACAAAACCACAAACCAAAGCCCCTAACTCTCCCAAGCCACACTCGACAGCAAAGTAACACCCCCAAACAACCCAAGACTTGTGATACAGTTTATTTAAGGGGTGAATATCTTACAATTATTGAGATGACCTGCAAGTCTGACGTTATTAATTTAAAAAGTCAACTCTTTCCTGGAGCTTGATAACAGTTGCCAGGATTTCCTGGTACTGTGATGCTCGCTTCCTCAGCCCTGCAGCTCTACCACAACTGCCCCAGGGTGTTACTGTCCACAGCGGCTATCAGACGCTCCAGATGGATCCACTCCCTTGGATGCGTCTCCCTGCCCATTTCTTAGCAATAAACTTAATTACTATTATTCATTAGCGCTTTCTTCCCCTGTAAGGTTACAGCTGTACGGAGATAGCTCGAAGCAAGCGAGATTGTGAGGACCATCCCCACCCGCTCGGCCCTGAGGGGCACCCAAGGCAGGCTGCTCTGCTCCAGGAGCCGGGGCCGGCCGGGTCGGGCCTATCCCTCAGCCGTGGCGGGAGGTGGGTGGTGGTGCCGGCGGTACACGTCAGCCGCAGCCTCTCTCTGGGTCCCTCTGTGCTGCATCATCCCGCCCCCGTCCCGCCTCCCGCCTTCTCCCCGCGTCCCTGCCAGGGCACCGTGCGCGTTGGGAGCCGTTGAGCGGCCGCCCGCCCTCACCAGCCTGTCCCCGCTACGCCGCCTGCAGCGCCGCTCCCTTCGCCGCTCTGGGGCCGCTTGGCGGGGGGGGTGAATAAACCAGTCGAGCGCGCCAACACCCCCCTACCCCGCCTGCCTGCTTTCCCTTCTACCCTCCCTCCCCCCTTCCTTCCCTTCCCTCCCCGTCCCTTCCTCTCTCCGCCTGGTGCCGCCACCGCCGAGGAGGAGGAGGAACATGGCGAAAGCGGAGCAGGTCCTCAGCCTCGAACCGCAGCACGAGCTCAAATTCAAAGGTATGAGGCAGCCGCTGCCATCCACCACCGCTTCCCTGAGCTGGGCTGGCACCAGTGCCGCAGCTCTCAGGCCCCGCTCCGGCGGCAGCCATTTTCCGGGGGCTGGGGCTGGGCACTAGCCGTTAAAATGTCCTTCAGCGCCGCTGCCTTCCGCCTTGTCGGGCCGCTCCCGCCTGCCGCGGGGAGGGGAGGGTACTCCCCTCTACACACCCCAGCCCCGTGGGTCCGCAGCGGGGCGCGGAGGGTCCCCCTGGGCCTGTCCCCGCCGCGTCTGCGCCGCCCGCCCCCACCCGCGCCGCGGGCGGCTGCTGCAGGGCCGAGGGCGGCCCTGAGGGGAGAGCCCGCGGGGGGAGGTCCTGTCCTCCACCTTCCCCAGCCGGCAGCGGGGCACCGCGCCCCAGAAAAGCCTGCTTCTCCCCTGGGCTGACCTTCCCCCGCCGTGGCGGAGGGTGGGCCGGGGGCTCCGCGGGCGGCGGCGGGCAGAGCCCGAGCCCCGCGGGGACACCCGGAGGGGAGAACATCCGAGGTGGCTGGAACAGCCCTCTGGCTCCGCGTAGGTGCGGTGGTAGGGGAAGGGAGTGTTTTCTGAGCTGACGGCTCCCAGACCCCCAGCCCTGAGTCTTTCTCGAGCTGTCACGCAGCTGGGGCGTGGGGCACCGGGACCGTGTGCGTGCGGCTCCGCCGGACTGGGGTAGAAAACACTGGGACAGGTGCTGGGCAGCGTTCTGTGCGCCTTCATGTTGTTATAATTGTACGAGCCATTTAGATAAATTCATCGAGAATACTTTGCCTCCGCTAAAATCTATCTTTTCTTTAAATAAAAATTTTGAATGGGTTTGAATTTTCACTGGCATTGATATTGCCATCTTGTAGCCTGACAGCACTACTGTAATACAATATTCTGGGACTGCAAATAAGCATTTGGCAGGTTTATTTATGTTACCAGAGTCAGAGGTGCTTTATAGCTTCATTTGTGTATCTGGCAAATACGCGTTTTTTAAAAATCGGTGATGGCTTCTGGTAAAAATAATATGCCTCTAAAAAGCTTTCGTCTACATATTCAAATGTAGATGAAGTCTTTACCTGTCTTTATTAGTAAATATATTACAAGTGATATTATGAAGTGGGCTTATCAAAAAGCATGCAAATAAACACTGGGTGGAATGAATATATCTTTGTTGTAAGCTGAAGTGTGTTGTTATGGCATCAGAATGAAACATGCTTAAGAAGGAAACTGTTGTTGTTTTAACATACTTTATGTCCAATATGATTAGATGAAAATCAGCTCTTTTTCTCAATAATACTGCTTGAAACAAGCAAGTGAATCCAAACTCAGGTGGGCACAAATTTAGGCCTTTACTGGCACTGAGTTGCTAATGAGACCTAATTGTGATTCAGGGTTTGGTTGAGGTTTTTTCCCCACTTCTCTACAGGTAGGTATAAACCCAGCCAAACTCTTGTTGTTTGGGGTTTTTTTTATGAAATAAAGATAACTTGTTAGGCTAACTGTCTTTCATTTGAGGTTCTGGGTAAAATAATCAGTAACAGTTGAAGTTAAGTCAACTAACCGTATAGATTTTCTGGTTGCTAAATCTTAAGCCAGCAATATACGCTCCTTATAACATAAAATGTTACTTGACTAACTGCACCTATTAAATAGCTTACTTATTATGCTTAAATATTAATGTTCAAGCAGACTTAATGCTATGGATAGCATTCATATGCCTGGGCAGAGATTCTGCTTTACAGTCCTTTATGACAGGCAGTGCTGACCGCTGCCCTTCATTCAGGAAAGGCCAATTTGAAGTATTTATGAAGTAAATTCTGCTCTAAGCATTTCTTGTCCTGCTGGTTTTGTGGTGGCATATTGCCTGGTATTATGACAGTTTTTCTTACCTTTGTAAATAGTGGCGTTTATTTCCAGAGTGGTGCTTTGCACTGTATGAGTAGATACAAGCTGACAGAGGTCAGTAGTGCTGCTGACTGGTATGGTTGTGCTTCCTTGCTGGTGTGTGCTGGAAGATCAGCAATGTCCATGAGGTAGAGTTGTAAATCAGGTTTCACAAGCACTGGAAATGGATAAAGGTCTTAGTCAAAATGCAGACAGGTTGAAAAGGCAGAAAATATTTAGCTCTAATACTGCTAAAGTTCTTGAATATAAAATCAAGGGGGAGGTATGATGTGAGGAATAAGATACCAAAGTGAAGATTTCTTCTGTAACGTGCCCTAGTCACTGTGGGGTTGCACCCATCTCTCTCTTAGCCAGCACTTTCATTTGTAAAGGATTGAACACCTTTTTTAAGAAGCTTTTGCAGCCCTTTGCCTTGCAGTGAATCTTCTGAATTCATTTGGCACTCTGTTTCAAAACATTGTGTGCGTGACTTGTTTGCAAAAGTATCAAAGGAGTTTTTCATGTTACAGTTTCTTTTCACAGCATGTGAACATGAGCAAGGGTTGTCTTTCCTTCCCGCCTTGCATCTCCTATACCATAACACACATGCTCCAAAATAGCATCAGCATGTGCTGTGCCAAAATGCAGCTGTGAATAGTGGGAGGCAGGATGCTGTGGTGTGGTCGGAGGTGCCCATTTCCTTACCCTGGTCTCTGATGCCATGTGAAATAAGAGCTTTGCTGCCTTTTCAGTGACTTCCCCTCACTTCTTGATTGTTGTAGACTTGCAGCGTAGATGAGAAGGCATTGAACTAAAGGTTTATTGCTCAGACTGTATTGGTAGTGAATGGTGAAAAAGTGTGTTGTTATACACAACATCATTTCCATTTTTGGTCGTTGGGGTTTTTTTGCTCCTAATCTAGGAGATAACATCCAACAATCTGCCACAAATTAGGTTACAATATTCAAGACTCTGATTTAAGGAATTACTAGATTAAAACATAGATGAGCATGTGTAATTCTGGCCCCCTTCTGAAGGTGCTTTTGGGTACAGCTGTTGATCACAGTGCCACAGCTGTACTCTGGGCACGGGCTCATGCACTTCCTGGGATGGCTACACAATAAGGCTGATCTGTCATTTCAGCATAATGTGCCTGTCTGGAGTAGAGATAATTTGTTTAATGACAGCAAGTAAAATTTTAATACAATATAATTTATTTTAGAATTTGCTTAGGGTTTCAGGTATTGAAATGCTGCTGTATTCTTTGCAGATGCAGTGTGTCAGGGGAGTGATCTTTAGTAGGGGACACTCACAAAACCGGAGGTGGCATAGGCTGGGCTACACTTCAGCAATGTTTTTAGAGGTTTGCTACAGGTTAGGCTGGACTTATGACTCAGCACTCTGTGCAGTGCTCCCCAAGTGGCGCATCGCAGAACTGCCTCATGCAGGATTAATTCCTTGCAAAACTGTAAGGTGTTGCCAATTGGAAATACCGTTTCTGTTCCCACTGTGTGGTTTTGCACCTGCACGTATGCAATATATTGCTGTGTAACTTTGGTTTCTGCAAAGGGCATGATAATAAACTAGACTAGCCAATACTCTCCAGTCCTAATAGTACGGAATCAGACTTGAGGCCTATCGGTGTTGTTTCCAAGCTGTCACCTGTCACTGGCTCGGATGAGTACCCTGGTACATCAGAGCTGCCATCTGAAGGTCTGGCCTCAGCCAGTGTATCTGCAGCCCTGTGAGTGAAGTATGTAGTGTTCAGTCACAGTCCCATGGAGCCTGTGTGACCTGCACTACTGTGGTTATGTGGCTGCCACTCCCAAGTAAGGTGAACTCCTTTGGATAAGCCTATGTATGCTATAGTCAGATCAGCATGTTGCAGTGTAGGTTGTGCAAAACCTCCCGTATCTGACATGAATATCTAGTTCTTACCAGATCCCAGGCAGAGGCTCTTCAATCCAACAGTTTGTTTAGGACACAAGATTAGTCTTCACTGAACCTGCAATTGTCAAGTCTCAGAAGAGAGGTTAAGGACTTAGTTGGATGTTGCAACCAAACTATGTAATTACGTCTGCTTCCCTGTTGTGATCTGTCGAATGATTGAAGCACTCCTGCACTGAAGGTATTCAGAGGGATTTGACTCTGTGCTCTTTCTGGTTTTATTGGATAAATAGGGGTTTCTGGTCACTGCCACTGAAATAGGCTGTGTTTAAGAATAAAATACTGACAGTGTTGTGAGAAGTTGTCTGTTCACTATAATTAATACGCATCTTTTAAGCTGAAAATTTACATGCTGTTTTCTTTAAACTGTGAGAGCCCTCCTGGTATTTGCAGCATAACAGCAGCCAGTACTAGGATTTCTTTACTCTTTGAAGGCTGCTGTGTCAGTGGCGATCTACCTTTCTGCTGGAAAAACGTACCCATCCATGCTTTCCTTTGTCTAGCCTAATTCCTAGTAAAATCATTGTAACTGCATTAAATATGAGTAAATCTTCACATCTCTCTATGTATTTGAATTTGATTTTCAAGTTATGCACTTAAAAAGAGGGCATAGTATTTAAATAACAAGTAGGCTTCCTAAATCTAAACAAATCTAAGTATGTAGCCCAACTATCAAACAAAATTAGTCACTTTCTGGTGACGCTTAAATATTTGCACTTCATGTTATGCTTGCTATTCTTGCAACTTGGCTGAAGTCAGTAGCTTATTCTAACTGTTAAGTGTTTGTTATAGTTGTACAGATTTGCTGCATCTCATTCCACATGCACCATTAGCTTTATAATTACTTCATCACTTTGCATAGACTCTTCACTTTAAAGGAGCAGTGTTCGGAGGAAAAAACCTGGAGATAAAAAGCAAGGTGGTGATACATTGTGAGTGTCTCATGACATCTCAGTTTTTGAAAGGTGGAATAAGTTGAAGGTAGTGCTTCTGTTGAGCTTCCTTACTCTGCTGGTGTTCTGTACACTAAATTATGACAGTAATAGCTCCACTGGGAAAGGAATTGTGTGTGTGTGGACTAGCAGAAATTTGAAAATTTGAACAGGATGGTTAGAGAGCCAAAAAGCAGTAATTTGAGAATAGTGATGCAGTCAAGAAGGTTTCGCTGCATTTTCTGTTGAATTTAATTAATGTATTTAGCTCTCCCAAGACTGGTTCCAAAATTCTCACAATGTGCTTGAAGGCTTTGGCGTGTGTGATTTATGGGTTAAAGGCTTTCGAATGAGATTGTACTGAATAGATTTTCAGAATTGCAGTTGAAATAATAATTATTAAGGGGATCAAAGAATTACCATTTCAAGAAAAGTCCATATGCAGTGATAAAAATCATCATGAGTGGTTAGTACTGTTTGTGGGATTTTTTTTTTATATAATAACTGCTTGCCTTTATTGTAAGAGATGGGACACATACATTCATAATTTCCTGTTGCTTGGGAATGTCATGTTTGTGCACCAATTTTCAGCTCACTTTAGGGTGTGGAACCATTGCAATTAATATGTGAAGAAGTTTGTCAAGTTTGTTATTTAAAGCTCATCAGGGTGGTAGGCTGCCATTCTCGTCTGTTTGATGGCATGTGTCCTATTTGTCACTTCAGAAAATATATCTGATAACAAATGATATTGCAAATACATGTGTAAAACATGTGTAAACATAAGGTAAAGGGTGACTGTCTTTAAGTCCTAGGAACATGGCTATCATGTCAAAGACAAGACAAAAGTAATGTTGTGGGTGCAGGTTCACACAGATGCTTGCACTAAATTGTATTTCCCAGTTGCTACCCTGCATGCCATGTGCAATGTCTTATCACCTATGAAAGAGGAGTATGGAGTAGAAATTTGCACAGGACTTTCTTCTCATTGGAAATGAAATTACTGGTTGTTTTTTCTTTCCCCTCTCTTCACAGGTTTTATAAATTAAAAACTAATCAGTAGTCATGCAGTGCTTTGTTTCTTCAAAGATTAGCTACCTTGGAATACAAGGCTGAATTTTGTTTAATTGTACTCTCAATAGGAATTAAAATTCTAAAAGTTAGAACACAAACCTTTAAATAGATTGTTGGCTCTGTTTTGAAACTCAGCTGGAAAAAAAGGCATCATCACCATAGTGAATGATCCAACTTTATGAGCTCAGGTCAGCTTACATCCATGAACAAATACCAATTTTAAAAGAAGCTTAATTTTTTTTTATGTACTCAGCTCTGGAAGATACTGATTGCATCAAATGAGTTTTGAATCAAATGAGCAACTTCTACATATGTTATGCAATTTCTGTAGAAAACTGAGTGGCTGAGGGTTTGTCTTGTTCCTTGGTTTTAGAGTGCCTCTAAACACAGCTTTCTGCCTGGCTTGAGACAATATAGGGATCAAATGACCACATCTTGCAGTCACACTCATTTTCTACTATCTTGTTACCATATTGGTCTTATGTTTGCTCCCTGCTGGGAACAACTAATAACTACTGAATGCATTTCATAGTTTGTACAGTAACAGCCTTTTTACGTTGGTTTTTTTTTTTTTTGGTCAGTGTAGTTGGTTGGCTTTGAAAGTGTTATTGATGGTGTTTGCAACAGCTTTGTTTGTGGTAACAGCTGTTGTTCCAGACTTAAATTTCATCTTTGTATTTGTAGGGAATGCGATCTTTAACATTATCATCAGGCTGCTGCAAGCCATTTATTTTCCTGCAAGTAAATCCTCACTGATTTAAGTGACAGTCTGGTTTGGTTAAGAGCTCTCTCCCAGTTAGATCCCTCTACTCTTATGCTGGTGTGACAGTCCCCATGTGATGACCAGAGGCAGAAAGGAAGCCTATTTTGCATACATATTATGAATATTTAAATACCAGTTTATCTAAACTAGGGGCCAGGCTCATGCCAAGTCTCTTCCTCTGGTGTTTGACCCAATATTTATTCAATATATAAATCTTTTCATACCTGCTTTGTAGAATGAGATGTCTGTAGAGACAAAGAGGGTGTTTTCTGGTATGTCTGGGATGTCGAGTTTAAAACTTGGACTGCTAGGCAGCCCTTCATAAAGAGGGATTTGTGCCATCGGTCTGGAACAGCTGTCACAAACTTGTTGTCTCTGAAAATGTATGCAAAGCAAATCACCATTTACATGTTTAATTCAGTGCACAATTAAAATGCACATGGATTGAAGTTACTGAGTATTCTCAATGGCAAGACTGAGTTGACTGAGTCTACCCTTTTGGTATTATAGCTGTTCTGAAAATTGCTTGCTTCAACTGTAATTCTTCTGGCCTCAAAAACATTTGTAGAAATTGGGTAGTGCTGCTGCCTGCAGTACTTTATTATAAATACTTTATGAAAATAATCTCTTTACTAAACTACTTTAGCATCTAGTTCTCTGAGCTGTAAGTGAGGTCCCTCATATCATAGTGCTATGGATTAAAGATTTTATCATTCTAAATTTAATCCTGTTTTCTTGGTTGGTTTCCATGAGGGGTGGAAAAAATAGAGAAGGGGGAGGTTTGCCTGGTGATCCAATTACTTATGATGCAAATGATAAAATTGTGTAGGTGTGGAGCTCACTTTGGAGCCAAATCTTACGGGTTTGCAAACAATTTTGAAGACCTAGTTCAAGATAGTGGTGCTTGTAGAAGGCATGTCAAATGACTATGTAATTCTTTAAGAAAAAAAAATGATTGCACTGTTTTTGGTTTTCCCATGACTGCTCCTTTTAATCTAACCAGTTACTTCATCCTTGCTGGTGCTTCTAGTGCTTCTAACAAGTAGGAGCCCAGCCCTTTCCTATGCAGGTTCATGTTGAGACTGCCACTGTTGCCTGTTTATATTTGCAACTACTATTACTTGCAATATGTGAATTAACAATATATTTTGCATCTTCTCAAGATATTTGCATGCATAGTTTCCTCGTTTGCAATGTCTCTTCTTCTGGCCTTCCTGCATTTTTGCCAGATTAGGAGCAAAGGTGTAACGGCAGTAATTGACTTCAATAAACTTCACATTAGCATCTTGTTCTATGCCAGACTATATAACCTGTCAGGTATTTTTTCCCTTACTGAGTTTTCTTACCACTTCTGGCTAAGTTTCTGATTTGGTTTTGATGTGGTAGATTTTTTTTTTTTGCCTTTGATTCTGAAAGCACAGTAAATAGGTACATCTACAAGTCATTCTCCAGAAATGTATCTTGCTGAATTCAAGATTCCTTCCATATTTCTAGCTAAAATTAGTTTCTTAGACCCTATTTAATTTTTTAACTTAGTAGAAAAGCAGATAATCATTGTGCATCCATAGTCTCTGATTTTTCTTGTTTCTCTTGGTATTTGCAATTCGTGCATAGTTTTGCACTCTAAAGTATTTGCTCAGTTGCTATTTGAATTGCACATCACATTTGTCTATTTGAAGAGCATATAGGAGCATAAAATTAGAGTAGTTGAGTTACTCCTCTACCATTTTAATGTGCATTTGAAATGGAGATTAGTAATGAAATTAGACCAGGAAAAATTACTTCACAAGAAATACAAGAAAAAGTGTAGCTTGGTATGGTGATTAAAACGATGATGCTTCTTCCAGGGAGACACTTTACATTGGCTTAAGCTTTTAGCACTGTTTTTGCCAAGGAAGCTTGCACATCAACATGCTGCTCTCTGCTCTCCCCTGCTGCATCCCCAGTTCTCCCAGGGAGCCAGTGCTTTGTTTTAGTATCCTTTCAGTGCTTTGTTTTAGTATCCTTTCAGTGCTTTGTTTTAGTATCCTTTCAGTCCCCACCCAGCAACCCCCATGGGCGAGGTTTCTAGCCATGTAGAATAAGTAGGTGTCTCATTTTAAGTAGGTCTTACTGTGTTGTGCTTGTTGAAAGATATGTAGCTCCTATTCCATTATCAAAAGAGAGTATGCCACTATTTTCTGAGTTGTTTTCACACCTGCAGAGAGTTGGTACATGTGATATTTGTGAGTGGAATGAACAAAGTAATACAATATATTTGGCATTCAGTTCTAAAAGGATATGAAAGCACAGCTGAAATAGAGCTGTACCTCTAAAACCTAGCTAGCTCTGCTGTCAGTCTCTTGTTTATGCAGTTGGGTGCAGAAAAGCACTTTCAGTTCACAGAATCACAGAATGGTTTGGGTTTATGGTGTTGGGAAAATATTTCATGTTGTGTGATTTTGCTGCTGAAGATAGCTGTAAGTAATGTTTGGGTATAATAAAACTCTGAAGAGATCAGTTGGAAGAACCAAGTGACACTGGTACCAAAATTATTTGAAGGGCACATTCCTCCGTTTCTCTTGGTAAGCTTATGTGTCACCTCTCAGTGCTTACAACTGTGAAGTCAAACTGTTAATGATCCTCTGAGGAGTAAAAGGCAGCAAAAATTATATACTAATAGATACCCTGAAAATAACCATCTTTGTTTTCTCCCATTTTTTCCCCCATTAAGCATGAGGCATGGTCTGGCAAAAACAGTTTGTGCCATAATAGGCCAGAGAAGGACACTGTTTAATCCATCCAAATGGAATAATTTACTGTGTCTTTGCTCCTACTTTTGCATCTAGATCATGTAACTGTGTTGGTTTTCTGCAGCTTTTTTTTTTTTTCTCAGATAATTTTATTGATTACATACTTCAGAAAAAAAACATTTCTCCACTACATCAGCTATTGCATGGGAAACAGTTTGGATGGCACTGCTATTTTTGTAATAGGTTTTTCATCAAGGCTTCTACTACTTGACACAGCAGAAGTGGAAATGACCCCTTCCCTCCTGTCACTTTGCTTCAAGGGCTCTTTCAGGTGAGAATAGGAAAGAGTAAAACAATTGATTCCATGGGGGCAGGGTTTTCTAGCTACTTCCATTTAAAAACTGAGCTGAGATAGAAAGGTTTAAGCGTGGTTTACATGAGGATTAAGATAGGCCTAAGGTTTTTCTTAAAAATTATTACCAAATTTGGGGTTGTTGGGTCCTCTCAGTGAGTTACTTGTGAGATCAGATGTTTATGCAACACAGGCATTTCTTGTTTTTCATTCTTCAACTTGTGTGATTTTTAAAAGTTGCAGATGCTCAATTATGAGTGTCTTCAGCGCCAGATGATGATGATGATGATTAAAACTTAGCATTCAGTACTTTTTAAAACACTAATCTTCACAAGATTCTCTGTAATTAGATAAGTATTCTCCTGACTTCACAGAGAGGAAAACTGTAATGGTCCAAACCTGCTTCTGTTATGGAGTTGCTGTCAACTCTTAAGGCTCTTAAAAGCAGAAGATAAACCCTCAAGTGATTTGTCTGAAGACAAGTAAGATGGTTGGAGAGTTTGATTAGATCTTGGGTGTTCTTGATTCACAGGCACCTGTCTGATAGCTCAAGATGTCTTGCTTGACATTTCAGCTTTTTTCCTTTTAGTGTTTATCTTCAAAGGTCATCAACTTATATAAATTTTAAAAAGAAGTGTAGAGCAAGTTAAGTTCTACTTCTGTTGCTGAATCCTCTTTGCTCATCACTCATGTTTTTATATTGACTATCTCTCTGTTGCTGATAGACACCTCCAAAAATGAAATGGGAGAAATTGCCAAAATAAAATTAAATCACTCAGTAGTGTTAAGAGGCACAGTAAAGGAACTGAGAAACAACTTGGATATGATGATAAGAGAAATTATAAGTAGAATGTCTGCAATATCTGGATGGAGAGATGACTGTGCTCTTGGGTAGTGGTTGTTTGGTCAGTGGTGCTAATACTCTCTTGCTTACAACTCTGCGGTAGTTTCGTACATGCTAAAGCAGAGTGAGGTGCGTCCCCAGACCAAGGGGCTGACCAAGCTGGTGGGGAGGCACTTCAGGCTGTGGGAGCAAGAGCCTCCATGGTGTGCATGTGATGGGGAAGGGGACCTCAGCCCCCACCCTCTCCACTCACTCATGCAGATTCGGCAGGGCTCTTTCACTGGGTGAATTATTGCTCCTTGTGGACACCTACCAGTGAGGGCACATCAACATATGGGATTTGGGCTCTTGAGAATAGCCACAAAACAAGTTTCCCCTCTGCCACTTTCTGCCATCTCCCTTATTAAAGATTCCTTTAATATGGCTGATTAATATGTCAGGTGATTAATGACTTTCATCTGACACATCAATGAGATTAAACCATGGTGAAATATGTCCTTCCCCTCCTTCTGTTGCATTCTGTTGCTTTCCACAAAGGAAGTACAAGAGGGATTGCTTCACTAGAAGTTCTGCTTGTATTTCTGCCTGTTTCCAATTACCTTGCCTTTGGATACATGTCTGTGGTGTGGAGTTGGAGTGGCAGAAGTTGCTTAGGGAAGATGATGAAAGAGCATCCAAAACATTCTGGGAATAACATGGGCAGCTTGATGAGAATTTATGCCTAGTCTTGTTGATCAGCAATTGCCAGTTTAATGTGACTGCAATTGTATCAAGTGCTGCTGCAGTGCTTTTGCTCACTAAATTTTTAGGGAATGCCTCGTTTTAAACAGATGACAATTTGCATTAGATTTAAGCACAAAAACAGGCATGTGCCTTAATTACTTTCAACAACTATGCCAACACTTACAGTGTTACTGCAGTGTGTACGCCCAGATGTGCTAACTTACTAAATATGAGACCGTGTTGCCTTAATTTGGCAGAATGCTGTGCAAAAAGATGCAGTGCTAGTGTCTGAGTGCTGCCTGATCTGTCTGAAAACCGTTTCTCTTTTTTTCTCTTCCCCACTGCCCCCTCCCTACTTGCTGTCTTGTAAGTGGATTAATTTTCAGCCCAGGCAGCTCCCTGGCTCAGCTCTCAGTGCAAGCAGAAGAACACTGTGCAGTTAGCACAAGCAGTTGATGGAGATAGAGCTCATACCACCTCCCTTTGCAGAACTGAGACAGACTCATGCAGGATTAAAGCAATCCTGGGACTGGGGCCCACCTAATATGTGTAGTTAATTACAAAGATGTCTTTGCACATAAAAAAATCTGCAAAGGACCGTGCCTGTTTGGTTTGACGGTTCCCCTGCAAGTCTGTGCCATCACAATTTTACCTCTGCTGCTACTTGTGCTAACTTCTTTCACATACCAAACACTGCTACAGCAACTTTCTTCTTGCATTGAAAGGACATGTGTATAGGGATTATATATTTGCCATGCTAAAGCATGGAATTTTTGTTAAGGAGAGATCAGTTACTAAGATTTGATACAAATGATGTAGCTGTGTAAGGTCGTTACTGTGAGTAGTGAGTAGCAGGAAACGTAGAGCAAGTACTGTGATGACCAAAAAGTTATCAGCCTGGATTTGTTGGTGCAATTATCAGCAATTTTTATTGCAATGAGAGTTATTTAAAATGTAGATAGAGTTGACAACATGTTCTTTTGACCTAATTCTCAGACTTCTGTATTACTACTAAAGTGATCTGGGATATTATAATGCAGAGTACTGCAGAATGGCACTCTTAAGAAGATTGATAGAGCACTGGTGTTTGAATAGGAAATGGAGCATGGCAAATTCTGAGAAAATGCTGTGATCTTCAAGTGTGAAGGGTTGTATGTGTAGCTTCTGGGTGGAAAGCCACAGCTGTAGTTTGAAAGTGACCCTATGAAAAACCATGATGCCACTTACTGTTTATTGTGGCATGAGCATATGAGGTGGTTTTTTTTCTTTAAGTAGTACTGCTAGTTTGCATATCACTAGATGCCCAGTTTGTAGTAATACAGGTTGACTTTATTCTAGCTGGCAGGGAAAACTCAATGTGCCCCTGTGGAATATTCTTAACTTTCACCACCAAAATCAATTCACTGCATTCTTCCTTCTAGACAGCTTGCTCCTGTGACAACTCCGTGTCAGGTGATGCATGTACAGACACTTAGTTTCCCATAACTTTGTCCTTGGGATGACACCAGTGGCATTTTTCTCATGAAAAGAGAAAAATAGTTGTTTTTTTCAACTGTGAATTGTAATTGGGAAAGCACCATGCCTTAATGTGAGCTTCACTTATCTAGAAATATTAGAGCAATCAAAAATACATTTTATTTTGAAGATTATGAAATAAAAGTTGTGTTTTTTAAAAGATGAGCTTTTGTTCAGGCTCACAGTAAAAGTCAGTCTTCACTGCAGAGTCAACTTGTTGCATTTAACCCAAGCACCCTCTAGATGCACCAATCCAACCAATTGTAATTGTGCTACTGTAGGGGTTGGCATTATTCAAATGTTGCATGTACTTGTAGGAGTAGACCATCCACTTGCAGTGAGGTCAGAGGCATCAGAAAGAAGAGTAGAACATTTTATCTTGCTATATCTATAGGTATGATTCCAGAAATCCTAATGCCTTACATTACAAAATGAAGCTCCAGGGTAGATGTGTGTCTCTTCCAACTTTTAATACCCAAGCTACAGTGCTCAGATCCGGATGTTAGAAGGCAAAGGTGTATCTCCCATACAGAATTAGTTTGTGTTTATCCTGGAATCAGTTCCCTCACACACCGTAACCTCCCCCAGAAATGTCAAACCTAGGCTATTCTAACAACAGGCTATCAAGGTTTAATTTCAGGCAGGGCTGGTAGTCCATGGGCCTTGCTCTTAAAAGGCAGAGCAACTGAGCTAGCATTTCACTACCACACCCTAATTACCCCGAGTAATACTCTGTTGTCTGTTTCTTTTTTTTCCCCTCACACTTTAAAACACCCATAATGGCACTTTAACCCTGAATTTGTCTGCTCTGTTTTGCTTTGGTGCAGTATTTGAACCGCATTGCCATAAGGAGTGTGCCTGTACCACAAGTTTGCTGAAGCAGACATCAGCCTTCTGGTACAGTTGTGCTGGTTGATCTGTAAAACCTGTAATTTGGGGAAAACTTACCTAAAGAAACTGTTCAAAGTTTGGTGGACAGGAGAGAGGAAACAGCAAGCAGACAAGAATTTCATCCACTGAAAGGTTTTGTTGCCAAGTATTTTGCTCTGATCTATGTTAGCAGTAAATAACTCCTTTTGGAAATTATTTTACACACAGCATTGTTGTCATATTACTAATACAAACAGCAGCTTCATGCTGGGGCCCACAAATCCTGCACGCATTCATGGATCAGCCAAGTAAAACCATGGTATTTCCCACAGGAAATCTGTCCCAGCATGCAGAGTGGTAAAGCACTATTGAGGATGCAGCTGCATATGTAGGGCTTTGTACAGATGACCCTCTCTCTGGAACATTTCAAGCTGTAATATTTTAGTAAAGGCACATCCTTAATGCTTAGGCATCAAGTAATTTTTTTTTCTGAATTGTTAGACTTCTAGTTAGAGCTGTCTTGAAGATCTGCTACTGTCTTTACACACCTGAATGCTTGCTGGATTTTTCTGATAGTTTGGCTTCTTTAACTTAACTCATGGCTTCTTTTGCCCAGTTATTTTCCATTCAGCTTAAAGTCTCTCTGCAGGCAGAACACAGAAAACTTGATAGCTGTGTTTTGGTTTTTTGTTGGGTTCCCCCCCCCCCCATCTCAGTGTTTCACCAGGCACAGGTTTAGTGAAATCTTTGTTATGGGATCTGAAAATTGTATTGCTTCATTTCTTTGCTACCAGGTTGCGTCATAAATGTGGAGGTAGCTTGTTCAGAGTTCAGGCAGAATGGCGCTATGTTGTTGTCTGGTTGGGGTTTTTTTGTGTGTGTGTGGAATTGTTTTGCATTTTTTTCCCCTTCTAATTACTTAAATTGGATCAAGAGTAAAGGTTGCAGGACTGTAATACTTTTAGAGATGTATTAAATGTCATCCTGGGAGACAAATTTGTTGGCTAAATTTTTAGAAAAGGAAGCAAACTTAAAATTAATTTAAGCAACTATGCTGCAGGAGGAGGATGGTGGAATATTTTTATCATCATCATTCACCCTTTTTAAATTTTAGGGCTGTCAATTCTGCAAGGAAAGGTTTGCACTTTTTGACCAGTTTGCTTTTACTCCTGAGGACAGATGAAAATATTTTATTCAGGCATCGAATTAATTACTTTCATACAGAAGACAGTAGATTGAAGTATGGTTATATTTCTTTTGATTTTACTTCCTCACCATATGAGCAAGCACTGCAGTTGTGTGCTGCTTGTGTGGTTTATCAGTGTCTTGGAGAAAATCAGTAACTAGGTTTTCCTCTAATATGAGGAATTTTGGCAGTTTGAGTGAGATAGTGAGCCTGTGAAATTGTCTTACACTTGGTGTTGCAGAACTAGACAATAGTTTGATTCTGGCTTTGCTAATAGAGAAATCTTTGCCAGTGCTCTCGGCATCCAAGAATTTTCCTGTTTCCACATGGTGATTTCCTGTCTTGGGTAAGCTAGGCTATTTCATGAAGAGTTTTTCTGGTTTATCATTTCTAGTAGCAGAGAGAATTCTTTAAATAAATAAATCATTTTTAAAAAGGACTTGGTAGGAAAAGGGGATGCACATTGAATGCTTACCTTGCTGGTTATGGTACAGCATGTCTAAATACCTGGTGGTATTCTGTTTGTGGAGGTACAGCTTGCATATGTGGGTGAATCTATTAGCCATTTTGTTATCATTCCCTTTCTAGTTAACATACTGTACTCTCCTGTTTTTCATCTGTAGCATAGGTGTATGTGGTACCTCTGTGAGCCTGGGTTTACTGGGATTCAGTAGTTAGAATAGAGTAACTGATACAGCAGAGAATTTGGCATCACATGAATGCCATGTTGTTGTGTTGGCACCATGTATAAATGATTTCCTCCTTTTTGTTTTGCTGTTAATGATCAACTTCAGCTGTTGGGCTGTGAGTGTTGGAGCAAAAGCTGAACATCAGAATGCTGCAAGGCTTCACAGCATCCTCAGCTTTGCATGCACGATTGTCTGGACACGCCATAGATGGAAATTGAACATCTAATTACTTTATAAGATTTGTGAACAGAGATTTAAAGCTTGTTTAGCCTCTGCATAAAAAGTACTTTCTGTGTGATTTCAAGTCTTGCTTTTGCTCTCTCCTACTCAGGTCCTTTCACAGATGTTGTCACTACAAACCTGAAACTTGCCAATCCTACAGACAGAAATGTGTGCTTCAAAGTTAAGACCACAGCACCACGTAGATACTGTGTAAGGCCTAACAGTGGAATTATCGATGCAGGAACATCAATTAATGTTTCTGGTAAGCCATTCAAGCAGTTTTTTGATGACTGAAAATAATTTCTTCTTGGAGTGCTTTTCAATCTGAAAGTATTTTATTGAATGTTTATAAAAGCAAGAGATTGTGATTTCAAGAAGCAGACATTTCATACATCCTTACTTCCCGTGATCCTGGTCTAGCAGTAGTAGGTTTGGTCTTACATCTTATTTTGGAGGGGGGAAAAGGGAGTAATACAGAAATGATTTTTACAGTTCATTAACAGCCTTAGCCAGCCTATCCAGACCACATTACTGCAGCCTTTCCCTCCCTGTGAGATTATTTTTGTATGGTGAGTTTCTTTGTCATCTTAGCTTCCTGATCCAGCTCACCATAGGGTCAGACAAGTGCTAAGACAGGCATAGTAAGGGAAGAGTAAAACTGAGCAGGCTGCAGCCATGCCAGTTCACACTGGTGTTGACTGTTGCCAAACTGCCTGATATAACCACTAATGAAAACATTTACTTCCAAACCATGCTTGTTTTGTGTTTCTTGAAAAAGCGATATGCTTTGGTGTTAGAAATGTCAAGTGACTAAGTCTTTGCTATTCCATAGGAAATGTTAATGATTTTCTCTGAGTCAGTAGCTCTTGACTTGTCTAAGTTTAGTAATAGAAAAGCAAAGGAGCGGCTTACTCTGAAAACATAAAAAGCTCATTATTTCCAATAAACAGAATATCTGTGTATTATTAACTTGATTTTGATGCATGCTTGAAAGCAATATATTTTCTCAGTTACTTTTTCCAATCCATGTTTTTAATAAATAAGTCTTATCAAAGCTTGTAGTAGTGGCATACTGCATGAAAAAAGTCTTTTTAATTAAGAAAATTATTTCTATAAATATGCAGATTTGTTTTACTATTTTAAATAAATTTTAATATTGACATGATAGAAGAAATCATTTACTGATGCACAGTTTGCCATTAGTCTCTTCCCAGACTTTCCTAGCCTGGAATAAAAAAACGTCGAGAGCTGAAACTACTGCTTTTTACTTGGGGAAAAAAAATAAGAATGTAAAAGTCAAGACTTTGGTTTTTTACTTAATAAAATGCAAAATATTTAAACACCTCACCCTTGGAGAGGTTGCTTCAGGAAACAAAAACTGATCCCCAAAGTAATTTGCACTGTAACATGAAGAGCCTGTAATCCTGTAAGTCTTCTTGTGCGTGCCTACATCTGCACACTCATTGATTTATGGTCTTTGTAATTTCTATTGTGTCAAATTGAGTGTGCATATGATTGCAGAATTGTGCCTCACTTGTAGTTAATCTCTAGGGAGTGTCACATCAAGGAGATAACCAGTGCACTGTGGTAGCTACAGGTAGGGCAGGCAAAGAAAGCACTTCTGCTAGCATGTATCCAGTAAGCTCTGAAATGTCTAATATGTAAATGAAAAAGCTCTCTAGAGGGAAATTGAGATTTTTAAAACTCAGGACAATTCCCAGGGAAAGCTGTCTGTCATCTTTACTAGCTGCAGGCAAGCATATTAAATGCATAGAAATCAATGAAGTGATAATGAAAATTAGTATGGTTTCTAGCTACAAATTATCTTCTTGCTATAAAGATGTGGATTCTTTTCATCTTTCAGATGAACTCTCAAAATGAAAAGCCTTTGCAGACACATACCATCCTTTTTTTTAAATGTCATCTTGTCATCTCAACATTGTTTCTTTGAACTTCTGCTTACAATGACCGCTTACTCTACCTTGAGCAGAATATAGTAGGCAAGTGTTGTATGAACCATCTTTTGCTAGGCTATCAGCATGCCTACGTCTTATATCTTTTCCAGCCTGACTTCCCAGAGGCATACCAGATGGAATATGGATCTAGTCCAAGATTTGACTTAAAGTATCCCATTTTGAGAGACGCTCTTGCTTACACAGCTTTGAAAAATGTCCCTTTTCTGATAACTTTTATTTATAGTGATTTATGATTCAGTTAGTTTTGCAAAATGGCTGTGGTATATTTAATCACAAGCTCACATTTGTGTTCTACGTGTTTTAGTGCTGATAATAAAGTAGTAACAATAAATAACAATCCTAAATTGACAAGCCTTAAGTTAACATGATATTTTAAAATGCAAGCGTTTCATTGTTCTTTAGGTAATATATTAAGGTAAATTTATAGGTAGAAGTTTTACAGGACTCTGTGGTTATAAATGTTAATTCTCTATTTCCTAAAACATTCTAAACTGAAGCTGTCTTTATCCTGTGCTGTGGTTAAATTTCTCTTTAATAGAGCTGTAGATATTGCACTCCTGGTAGCTCCATTAAACCTTGCATGGAACTTAATCTGGGACTTGAAAGTGGCCTTGTCTTTTGTTGTCATTAACAGAAGGGATCTTTTGGATTGGGAGGATCAAAGACCAAGATTTTCATTAACTTACAGAACAGAATTGGTTTTGAATTCACAAAATGGGGGAGATATGTTTAACCTTTGCTTTGGAATAATGTTGCTTAAGAACAGAGTCTGATTTTGGAGTTAATGAAGTGTAAAATAAATAGAATTTGTTTCTTTGCATTTGAATCAGTTATTTTTCAATCATGTAATTCAAGTCTTGCACTGGGCATAAAAACAGGACTTGAATTCCTCCAAACCTAGTGAAAATACTACTGATGAAAAATCACTAGAATATAGTTCAGTAATAACTTCTGGATACTTAAGCTAGTTGAGCTATATTTACTATATGCAATCTGTCCACTTGAGAATTGCTAACTGGCTTTAACACAGCTGCTTGGTAGCACTGTGTTGGTACTGCACCTTGTCTCTCCAAAAAGTCTGTGCCCAAGTATAGTGGCATGAAGCTCTGGAACAGTGTATTAGTTTCTCAGAATATTACTGACTGAGGCTGGGTTTGGGGCAGCCTCATCTTCCTTGCACTGTAGTAACTGGATGTCTTCGTTACACTCCTGTGAAACTGTATCTGTGCTATTTTGATGTAAGTATATGAGAAGATGATATGCCCTAAGATACTGGCAGCAGTCAGAACTTGTATTTCATACTAATATGATAGCTCTTTTGAATCTTATAAAAGGCTAGAAAAGGAATGCTTACTTTATTCGAGTGGAGTTTTAAATACTGTATTCTTGTGCCATATCACAGCTTTTCCTAAATACCAGCAGCTCAGGCCCTGTCAGCATGTGCTGCGGTGTCAGGTTTGTAGCCTGTGTTTTCACCTGTTATATAATGGCATGTAATTTTAACAGCTGAGTTTATGTAACTGTCAGGAAGTGTATGTGTGTGCTGTCATCTGATTTCAATGCATTTGGTCTGAAATACTTTGAAAAGAGGTGTGTTTGCCCACATTTCATTTTTGTTAAATGTCTTATTTCAACAAAGATTTTGTGGCTTCTGAGACATTGAAATTAAATAAAAGGCATGAACGAATTACAAAGGGAAAGTGGAAAAAATATAAGCAGATGCTGCTGAGTCTGCAGATAGGTATGTAATGGGGGAAGAGAGGAAGTACAGGTGATACCATCTGTGCACAGTATCCCACTGAAGAGAGCAGTCTGAACATGCTTCCTAAAAATGGGGAGAAGCTGATGTTATCCTTAGGTTGCTGTCAAATGTCCTGGGTGGGAAGGGGCTAGATTTTCACTCTTGTAAACTTGCCTGACTTTGAAAAAGCAGTTTGCATTGTCCCTAGGAGGGTGCTTCTGTACCTGCTGTTCTCTTCAGTTACAGTGGATCTGCCCCTTTAGCTGGGACCCTGATCATGTCCCACCTGCTGCTGCAGCCCCTGACTTTACTGAAACAGTGCTGCTGCTACACAGGGGCCCTCCCGGGACCACATAGCAACTGCCATGTTTTGGGTTGCTTTTGTCCTCTTGCTTTAGAAGAATCTATTTTATTCTTCACAGATTCAACATTTTTTAGTATTACTGAAATATTAACAGTGGATTCTGCCTGCTTCTATAGATGAAAGTATCCTTGGCTCACCTCTAGCAGAGCTGATCAAATTGCGCAGTGGTCTTGGAGCTTACCCCTCTAGCTAGTTGAGGTGTTTGATGTAAAGGTGTCATAAGTGTGGCACATTAGATCTATCCAGACCATAAAGAATTTCATGCAGTGGCATTTGGGAAAATTTTCAATAAAGGTAGAAAAGAAAAACAGATTTATAGACTATTGAATGGGCTGCTTAAGAGTAAACAATGATGTGGTGGATGGAAATGTAATAGCAGGAATTTACTTGGTGATGTTTTTTGAGAATGATTCTTGGTGCTAATCTCATTTAATGGTTTTATAAGCAATTCTGGCACAAAGGGTACACTAAAAACCGTGATGATGATGTAAAGTTGGGAGGCTGAAGATACACAACAGAACTGGGTGTCCTTGAAGGCTATAGTAAGAGAAACAGAGGATGAGTTTCATCAGAAAAACTGCAAAATGATGTACTTGGAGAATAAAATACTCCTACTATAAATGCAAGCTTGTTAAAGGAAAGGGGCTGGCTAGGGTCACCAAGATGCTGACAAAACATGGCTGTGAATAAGGCAAATTTAGTATGTGTGACCAGGCTGGATAATGGAAGAGGTAAGAGAGTATAAGTGCTGTTGTCCAAGGCACTAGTAAAATTTCCTGGATGTATCATTCAAGCAACTTCAAGAGTTCAGGCCAGAACAGGTGCAGAGAATGAATGGAGAGCCTGGCCCAGAGAGGACCCACTGAATCTGGCTTGTTTAGTTTACCAGAAGGCCAAGAGTTACTGTGATTGATGTCTTGGAGTGCACCAGAAGTAAATGAATCTTCCCCTTCTTTGATATTTAAGCATAGGGTAGCATTGGTCCATGACCAAGTAAACAAGCCATTAATAAATTTAGATGGAAACTAGAGGAAGTTTGTTGACTGAGCAAGGAGACTTTTCTGTTCCTTCTGGCTTTGGGAGTGCTACATCCTAGCAGGTGTTATGGGTAGAGTTTTGCCTCTTTCCATGTTCCGGGCATCAGCATTGTTCTGTTCTTTGAGAAAGCCAGAAGACCAGAAGAGTTTAATGCTTCTGACGTTGTTAGTAAATTTGCCAGTAAACTGTTCTAGGAAAAGGAGACGAGCATATTAGGTGTTCACCACCTCTCCTTTGCTATCTACAGATGACCTTGTGTAAAATTTAGGGATTATAGCAGAAATATATGAGAAAACTGGTATCCATTTCTTGGGAAGGACTTCAGAACAGGATGTCCTTAAGGTTAGGCCTTTGCATTTGAATTTTGAGAGAGACAAGTAGGCTGACAAATACAACTTGTGTTACAACAAATACAACATTGGTGTCTCAGTGACTTTGCAGTTTTTGCTTGTGGTGGAATACTTCTGGTACTTTAGCTGTAGGGTGATCACTTTAGAAAGTGATTGAAAGACCTGTGTCTCTGTAATGGTTGCTGGTGCTAGTAAACTTGACAGTCATGGTAATCATTTAGTTTCTCGAAGCTCTGGATTCTGATGTAAGCTGGTCAGAAACTCTTGACCAGATCAGATGACTGACTTGATATGGCATTTTTTAGGAACATACACTTTTCACATAGTTCTTGCATAAGGTATGGAATTTCCAGTCAAAACAAAGGAGCCACATTCACAGTAGCAAATTCTCCAGCAGTTAGGGTAGTTTCACGGAACTGATCTTTCACAGAAACCCCCAATAGATTGTGAATAGATCTTGAAATGGTTTGGTTTCCTCTTGAACAAAGTACATATTTTTGAGCTTCCCATCTGGCTTACAAGACATTTGCTGAATAATTTGTGTCAGTGTGGCTTTCATGTATTGATCTAAAAATACAAGTGCTAACAACACTTGTGCTGTCAAGCCCTCTCTAGCTGCTTGCTCTTATGATTCAGTGAATGGAATTCAGAGCAGCAATCGTTTGGCATTGGGGAATGACTTGGCTTCAGCGTGATCACTTGGGAAATAATGATTTTCAAATGAGCTTATAGTTGCACTCACCATTGCAAACTGATAAAACTGCGGATCTGGAGAAGTTCCGTAACCAGTGGATAGTTTTGATAACCCAGTTGGATCTTACACATTATGTAGATTTGAAATAAGTTAAGTGTCTCCTACTGGGGAGAAAAAATTATGCTGCTGCTTTTCAGTGATACACAATGTTGAAGTACAGGTGCTTTCAAACAGTCTTAAAAGTAGCTTGTTAATTTGCAAACATTTATTTTTGGACTAATACTTGATTATGACAAGGTAAGTAAAAATGTATAATAATTTTTGATGCACCTCAGCTGAGAGAATATGCTCTCTTCCTTCTATTCCAGCTTTAAAAGGCATGTGATTATTGGTAGCCACAGATTGCATGCATAATAAAGATGGCATAGCCATGGCATACTCTACCATGGCAAATTGGTTTGACTTGCCTCCATTTGCAATAAATTGGATCTTTGGATATCACTTTTATATGACAAACCTCTGCAATTAGTGCATATGAATTTGGGCATATAAAGTTAATAGTTCTAGTACTTGAAAGTAACCCCCATTCTTGAGATGCTTCTGTTAGTTACTGAATTGAGGGACTGAAATAGCCTCATGGATTGTAAAATATGAATTTTTAAACCTTACACCACTTTTTATGTTAGCAATAATTGCACTATATGCAAGCTTCATTTTAAATTTGAGGGGATATAACCTCTTGCAATATCTAGTAATGTGTTTGTGTAAACTGGTTGGCTTATTTTCACATACATTCTATCTCACGTTGAAGCCAAACCTATGTGTGTTAATGTCTATAGCTGAATATCCAGGTGTCATTTGCAAAAGGTAGGGGTTCTAAGTGACCACTGTGATTAAAGATTATTCCATGTAAATGAAATACATATCTTCGAGTTATGTTAACCATGTTAGCTCTTCGCTCAAGAAAAAAGACATGAAATGCCCTAATGCTAAATAAAAAAACCCATAAAAATTAATAATAAATAAAAGCACACACATCTCCTTAACGTGCTGTTCCTTACGTTCTTCCCCCCAAACACAGTTATTTCCTGCATAAGTAAACTGTGAAATTATTGTGATTTTTCTGAATGTAGAGAAATACATTTCTTGTATGCCTTTCAGAGGCAAGGTTTATATAACATTTAAACATAAAGTTCCAGCTATAAATTGGCAACAAACTTTCAGCAACTTATTTTTGGAAAAGAAATACTTGTACTTGATTAAACAAATACCACGGGACTCTTAAGCTTTCATTTTGCAGTGAGGTTCCTGATCTTATCTGCTCTTTGGTCATAACAGACACACAACTTGAAAGCATTTTAATGTTTGTATTTCTCAAATCTGGTAACTGTATCATCAGTGCATGACTATGCATCAGAGCAATGTTAACTTAATGTGTTTTGGGATTTTTCTTGCAGTGATGCTACAGCCTTTTGATTATGACCCTAATGAAAAAAGTAAACACAAGTTTATGGTTCAGTCTATGTTTGCTCCAGCTGATACTTCAGATATGGAAGCAGTAGTAAGTATTGAAGTGAATTAAGAAGGATTTCTTTCTGACTGAGTAATTTTATGAGACCTTTTATTGCATTGCCTAGGGGCTGTTGTCATACCACACTGGAATGATCTTTGAAGGCTTTGCCAGATTTTCATCACTGAGCATGGCAAGGTGTTTTCTGTTTATATCAAGACTCAGGGGTATTGCACCAGAAGTTAGTGTCTGTGGTTCCTTTTTGGGATGCAGGAAACAAATGTTAAGGAGTTGTAATTTTTTTCAATATATATTTTTTTAGAAAGGCCAACTTGAACTGTATATTCTAAGAGTATGTAGAATATACTCATAACTGTGTAATAGCTTTTATATTTTACACCTCTGCTCTCAGTCTTGAGTCTTCCCTTGAGCAGCTCCTTTTCCAAGCAGGAACCAGGAGGATGATTTACAAGTATTGTATTTTTCTTTACCCTCACCTGTGTATGTTGTGGCTTAGGTAAATGAAAGTACCTTATAGATTTTTGTTCTGTGGATTACAAATGAAAGTAACAGAAGCATGTAGGTGCTGAAGCAAGGAAAAAAGATGTAGAAATAAGATGTCAGGCTACATGAAGACAACTTTGAAAGGTACAAACCAGTATGTCAACTGGTGACTTTTCTATAACAGCAAGATTTGTTACTGCAGGAAGGTACAAGGAAGCTTTCACAGAATCACCAAGACTGGAAAAGACCCCCAGGATCATCAAGTCCAGCCTATGACCCAATACACCACAACATCTTTCTCTAGTCTGGCTTTTATTAGGTTGAGAGAATACTCAGTAGCTATTGAGGACACAAAAAAAAGCCATTACTGTACAGTGTGAGGCTTGTTTGCTTGTGTGTGTATGTATGCATATTACTTAAAAAAGCCAACCCAAAAAAACCTCAGAGTATATATCATGTTTGTTTTACAGTAGCCTTTGTAATATGTAATAATGCATTGTGTTCTGAGTAGCTTATTAAAACTATGGTTAATTTTCCCTTCTGAAAGAGATTTATGGAACTATATTGGTTTAATGGCCTTAAAATAAGATCCAGTGGGAGAGAAAGTGATAGAAGTAAAATCCATTGCTAGAAAGATAAGCCAGTCTGCCTTACTTTCTCTTTAATTTTTTTGAGTTACCATGAAAAATGTTATTCTGCTAGCAAAGAATGTTTTTAGGACCTAGATGACCCTTTCAGTTTTCCAGAGCTCTCCAGACTGATACAATTTCTTTTCCTATAGCACTTCTTCATTTGTCAGTTTTGTTACCACTCTCCAAATCTCTTCCTGTTCTAGATAAACAGGTGAGACAAATTACTGGAGTACTACAAAGCTTTCAACACTTCACAGAGAGCCAGCAAACTCAAAATAGAATTCTGACTTCAGCCACAGAAGAGCTGAAGTACGATTCAGCTATTCAGGATGAGTCAAATGCTCTTCAGGTTGCACGGGGGTCACCCATAATTTGACACCTACTTGAGATATGCTGAGCAATACCATGTTACCAAAAGTGTGGTCAAAGTGAAGAGAGGCATGTGAGAACTCCAGGACATAAATGTAGACACTTCTTGCTGTATATCACTACTATCAATCAGTCTTTCAAGTTCAGGGTTCCAGCTGATATCAAGCAAAGATTTATAACTGTTAATCCCTATTAAAAATACTGGAAGGAAAGTTTTTTTTTGTTGTAGATTCCATAGTTGAAGGGGAGGGAAGGATGAGAGGGGAAAACTATCCCTTGCTATATGTGGCCTGTTACTGTTTAGACATTGATGCTGAAAAATAAGGAGGTGGAAAACAAGGAGAGGGAAGAACAGTCCTGTAGTTCATTCCAGTCAGGAAGAAAACCTCATGTGAAATTTGAAAAGCTTGAGTAGGGACTCTGCTGAACATAGACTTCAGAGCTAATATTGTTACTGATTTAGGAGGTTGTTGTCTTTCCATTCCTCTGAATGCACTCTGGGGTTTTGGGGGGGATTTTTTGTTTTTTTTTTTAAACTCAGGACCATAGCTCCCCCTGTCTCTGCTAATTACTCTTACACAGTTCCCAGTTCTCTCATAAATTACCTGTGTAAATTTCAGGCTATTTAGAATCATTTCCTTCATAGTATCTGTTCTTCTTTACAATACCAGTCAGTTATGGATTTCTTTTCATTTTTCATCATATATATCATAGAATGGTTTGGGTTGGAAGGGACCTCTGGAGCTCATCTAGTCCAACCCCCCTGCAGTGGGCAGGGACATCCCCAACTAGATCAGCTTGCCCAGAGCCCTGGCAAGCCTTGTGTATGTTTGGTGGTAACTTGATAAACACCTGTGGGATTTTTCCAAGGTGATGTGACTTGTTTATATATGTTTATATACTGCATCTCCCTTATTCTACTAATATGTTTAATATTAACTTATTCTAGTGGAAAGAAGCAAAACCAGAAGAACTCATGGATTCGAAACTTAGATGTGTGTTTGAGCTACCAGTGGAAAATGATAAGCCTGTGAGTATTTTGAGATGCATATTAAATGTTTGAACTCAATACCACAGCAAATCATGTAAAGTGGCGTGTTTATACAGACAGCATAAGCAAAAGAAAGAACTCCATGTTTTACTGCCTGGATGGCATCACCCTTTGAAAACACAATCTAAACTATTTAAATCTTAGTGATGCTTAATGTAATTAGAAGCTAATTTGAACAATGTAAGTGTAACCCAAGCACAAAGAAATCTTTTGAGTTGTTCTGTCTCTATGAATATTTAAAACAAATTGAAAGATGCTGATCTGATGGTTGTAAAGCTCAGAGTTTATAATGAAGCACTTAAAACCATCAGCAATATACATTTGCCTGTCCAACACTCCCCTTCTTTTCTTTGATACAACACTGATTTTAGCATGTAAATTGGTAGAAAGCTAGTAAGGAAGACAACTGCAGCAAACTGAGCAAGTAAGCTGCCATTTATGCTGTGGGATGTGGTCTAAGGATGTTTCCTTTTCTATATATGCAGAGACTGAAAAATTGAGGTCATTCTGTCTGCACTTACTGCTGCTGATCTGGTGTTTTCTGTGAGACAGAAAGGGGTGAAAGTAAAGGTTACATAAAGAAAAATGCTGTTTATTTCTTTTCATACAGGCACATTTCAGGTGTTTTACCTGATTTTCCTCCTAAATATCAGGTGTGTGATGTGATGTTAACTAACAAAAAATCATTGTATCCTTTTTTAACAGCATGACATAGAAATAAATAAAATTGTATCCACAACTGCAACAAAGACAGATTCCTCTGTAATGTCTAAATCAATAAGTTCTTCTATGGATGACACTGAAGTTAAGAAAGTAATGGAAGACTACAAGAGGCTTCAAGTAGAAGTTCAGAGGTTACGGGAGGAGAATAAACAGTTTAAGGTAAAGATCCTTTTTTTTCCCCAGACTTAATCCTTTCCTGGAAAAGAAGACTCTGATTTAAAGGTTTGATTACCTGACCTTGGTAAAATATTTTAATGTTGTCTATAAACCAGAAGATAGTTTAGGTTTCTCCCTGTAAACTGAGAAAGTGTTGAAATCAATGTTTCCTTTGAAAGGAGTGTACAGGTCATGCAGTCAGAACTGATTGGATGGCAACCCAAACTAATAAATTCCCTCTGTTTTTTCTTTTCCCATCTAGTTTTCTCAGTCTGAATTAAACATTCAGTGTTGGATTTGGTGCTGTCACAATCTTTGGCCCTGAGACACAATCTTAACTTCTCCTTGTGTTCTTGTTTTACCAGCATCTTGCAATACTATAAGTACTGTATGATTTGGTTTTATTTTTTTGCAAAGTAGTCTTGAATAAACACTCTCAGGAGATATCTAGAATTGAGCAGTTTGTTCCCTTTGTGGAGTGTTAGAAACATCTGCAAAACACCAGAAAACAATGTTAAATTACTGCTAGCCACCAGGTGCTGACAGTGTCAGGCTAAAGTCACTGTCAAAAAGAAGCTAAAGTATTGAAAATGAAAATTAGTATATAGGTAAACAACATTTTATTGTTTATGAAAGTCAGTTGTCCACATCCAGACTTTTAGCAGCAGTGAGGTATCTGGTAGCTGTGACTTCTAATAAATAATTAATTATATAAAATTAAGGGTTCCTCCAGAATGTTAGGTGCCCCTTTAAATTCGCAAGTGCGAAACACTGACATAAACTGAGCCTTTAGAATTTAATTTATGTGGCAATTTCTAAGGCTGCGGTAATTTTATTACAATTTTATTTCCTGAGTATTTATATCTATATGTAGACTGCAGCCTTTTGCTGAAGCCTTTTGCTGAAGCCTTTTGCTTCAGTATCTTGTTTTGTATTATGTGATTATGTATTATGTGTATTATGTGATACTATATCACATAAAGTCTAATACTGTTGCTTCAGCTATATACAAGTTAGGTCACAAAAGGCTGTTTTTACTGTCTTCTGAAGTGTTCTGTATCTGTGTGGAATGGAGTGTACAAACACACAGCTGCACGTCAGTTGAGGTCAAGATGCAGGGACCATTGTCTGCACTTGAAATAATAATATCTGGTGTTACGATGTTATTTTATCTGTTGTCTTACACATCTTTAAATCAGGAGGGCTGTCAAACTCATACCAAATAAGTATCCTAATTATTGCCATTAGAATCATGTCAAAATGTCAGCATTTATATGATGGAAGAAATAGATTTCCTTTCCATTGCTTGTGACATCCAGCTAGGAGAATAATTGTCTTAAAGTTGCATATTTTTCACAACCTATCTTAGTTATGTTTTCCCCAACAGCACTGTAGTTGCTTACAGAGCAAGAAAAGCATCTTCATGGCATTCCCTCTGTCATAGGAAGAAGTTCCTCACCACAAAGGGGGTAGAACACTGGACCAGGTTGCCCAGGGAGGTGGTTGAGTTCCCATCCCTGGAGGCATTCAAGGCAAGGCTTGCCAGGGCTCTGGGCAACCTGATCTAGTTGGGGATGTCCCTGCCCACTGCAGGGGGATTGGACTAGATGACCTCCAGAAGTCCCTTCCAACTAAAACCATTCTATGATTCTATGGTTGTTTTTGAAGTTCTGGAGCTGTCTCCAGACTTTGGACAAGTGTTCTTGCAGGATTTGTCATTGCTTCCCCTGTTACTTTAGTCAGCAGGAGAAAAATTGCAGGAGCATGTGGTTTTTATTCTGCTAGTCAAGTAGATATAGAATTCCTCTCCTGCCTCACTACCCTTTCTTTCTCAGGATTATCTAGGAAATAGAGCTCTAAATTAGCTGTAAATTCACTTTCACCTATTTTATTAGGCCTACCTAAAATAAATGTAAGGATGACTATTTAAAGCTTTTTTTTCCGAAGAAATAATCAGTAGTCTTCCTTTAGGAAGAAGATGGACTGCGGATGAGGAAGACACCCCAGACAAACAACCCAATATCTGCTTCAGCAGCTGCTGTCAAGGACGAAGGGTTCAACTCCAGACTACTTGCTTTGGTGGTTTTGTTCTTTGTCCTTGGTGTAATTATAGGAAAAATAGCCTTGTAGAGGCAAGCATGCTGGAAATTGTAAATTGGTTTGACGGTTCTGCCATATCATTGGATTAAATTTATTCATAACAATGTTTAAAAAAAAAAAATTAATGTATGACATCTCACAGGTCTTGCCTTTAAATTACCCCTGCACAAATACTCTGTAACATAATCTAGAAAGTTCAAACTGTACAATGAGCGAATGAATGAAAGAGAGTAGGCTTCAGTGATGAAGGGGCCGGGGGGGGGAGAAATTAATGATTTAACACTACAATGGAATATTGTATATGTCATTTTAAACATTCTTAGACCCTGGTACATGTTGCTGGATTACCTCTTTTTAATAAAAAAAAAGGAAACAAAAAAAAAGGAAAAATAGAAAACCTATTCCTCCACCGCTGGAGCTGACCTGATTGGATGTTTGGAGCTGGGTTAGGCAGGAGGTGTTGATAACTTCTGTAAAATATGTTAATCCACCATTTTGCTCATAAACTTAACAATTTCTGTCAGTGTCTTCAACTCTGTGCAAGTTACCAATTTCTTGGCACTTCAATGAATAGTGAGAAGCTGAAAAGAATTGTATGTGGCAACGCTGAATGTGCTAGGCATCATTAAGAAGCATATATTGACTGGTATGACGTTCACTTGGAATAAAGGTCAATGCCTTGTTCTCATAAAGGGACCAAGCTACATTGCTGTTGGTTCATTTAGTTGAATTAAAATGTTATTCAGAGATGTTTAATGCATATTTAACTTATTTAATGTATTTCATCTCATTTCCTTATCGTCACAAAATTGACTAATACTCTATGATATGAAAAGGCACCTGTTTAAAGCCAGTGACTAGAACTAAAAATTTGCTGCTGTAGTGATGCAAGATTCTTCTGCCTCCTGGTGTTTTGGGCACTACACAATTGTTGGGAGTTTCAATTATGTGAGAATTGGAGAAACAGTGGTCAGGAAACTGCTTTTTGTATGTAAATACATCTATCTAGGGGAAAGAATATTAGTAGTAAACTAGTCCTATGCCGTAAAAGACCAATCCTGTTTATGGATGTAGCATCTTAAAAAAAAAAAAAAAGGAAAAAAAAAAAAAAGAAGAAAAATAAAGCCCCCAAATTCATGTTTCCTTTGTTACTCTTGTCATGTTCTCACAGTTATGGGGGGAAGCGGGGAAGGAAACAGTATTCTCAGTCAACTTAGTTTGTTTATGGCATAAGGAAACTTGCAGCCTTGTTTCAGGATGATTTTTCTTTTTCCAGCCTAATTTTGAAATCAAACAGCTTCATCATGAGCCTGATAGGTTACATAAGTGGTGTTCATTGTAACCATGCTGACTACTGAGGTACAAGGTAACTTCCCATGTTTTGTTTTAGTTGGGTTTTGTAGTTAAGATACTTCATAGCATGTTGAAAGTAAGGTTAAAGTAGTTTTGGTTTTGATTATTCTTTCAGTACAAAATGCATAAACTCATTGTGTTTTAGGATCTTGAACTTTAGTAGATGAAATAACGTTTGAGCAGGTAAATTCCTGCGTGTTCCTGGCTGATAGGTCCAAAAACTATCAGTGACAGAAGTGTTTGTAACACATTTCAGGAATAAGATACATCTTCTAAAAGTGACTTCTTTCATTCCTTTACTCCTGTGATTTCTTGAGGAAGGTGTTTGGGCTGCAGCCTGTCTACTACACTTGCTGTCTTTAGTATTTGTTCCACTTGCGTCTCAAGGGTTTCCTGCTTTGCAAGTGCAGATAAGTGAAATTATATGTGAGACTTCAAAAGAAAATAGGACGAAAGAACCCTTAGCTGATGTGTTCAACTTATGAACACAACTTCGGAAGTACCTCTTGAAGGCTCATCAAAAATGAGGTGTATCTTTAGCATTTTGAAGTGCTAGTGCCTTGTCTGCTCAGGATGGAAGTGACAGAGCTATTAAAGTATGCCTATAAAGGGCAAAGATGATGGGAGATGAGTTGGAAAGAACAAAAGCAGTGAGTTTAGTGTGAGAAGTTGGATAGAAATGATAGAGAAAAAGATACTTTCTGGGCAGTAGAGGCTAATGAAAACATCTACATGAAACATTAAAAAGACAAGCTTGTAAGTGATGTTGCAAAATTAGTTTTCATTGCTTTGAAGAGTATCTTTGAGAAAACCTTTACTGAAGGAAGAGAGAGCTATGCAGTATGTTTGGGGGTTTTTAGAGGCTGTAACTATCTTGATCTCACTAAAGACATGTTAGAACAGCTACATTCCTAATTTGCTTTAGAAAAAATCTTTTTTTTTGAGAGCCTTTGGTTCTGCTGAAAAACAGCCTCAAAAAAGTCTGTTCTTAAAAAAAAAGCAAACCAAACAATGCTGTCTTTGCAGAGTAAAGGGAGAGGCTTGAAGCTTTAAACTGGTCTTTTGTTGGTGTGTCTGTAATAATGTTCCAGGCAAGTTTTACACAGACTGTTAGCTACTGAGTTGACTTCGCTGGCACAGCAGCTCCCAGATGAAGGGGAAAGCCAGCAGAGTGCCAGTCCTCCTCCCAGAGTTCAGTAGTCACTCTCAGTGATCTGTGACAGCCTAGAACTTTAAATCATCAGTGAGCAAAGTTGTTCCAGTTGTTTGCACTCTAGGATTATGAAGAGGTCTCAGAAAACACTCTCATGCTTTGCTAGTTGCCTTACAACACGTGATTGAGTGATCAGCAGAGGACCTTAATGAAGGATCTGTTGGTAACAACTGCAGTTGGGGCTGACCTGCACCATCAGTCCTAAACTAGACTGTTATATTAGCTGCTTGTATTTTGGAACTTAACAAAATTCCATTAACCATTTGTGACAGCAGCCTAAACAGACAGTACCACTGAATTGCCTTGGTGATGTTTTGCTTTTGCTGAGCTTAAAATAAAATGCCTGATTAGTGGGCTACGTGTTATATGTTTGACCAGTCCCTTTTTTTTGTATACAATAGAAAGAAATCCAAGGATACTTTGTCTTCCAAGGTTCCTGAAAGGCCAGTCTGTGGATACATTGCAAAAATATATTGGATGGATTTTAAGCCACCTGGATCTTTGGTAAATTATTCCTTATGTGATGATACCAGGGAAAATGTTTTCATTAAGTACTTGTAGTGAGGGCATTATTTATCTTAGGGCATTATGCATGAAACATAAGAGTTTCTAATTAAGATTATTGTCTGGTGTCCTCACGAAACACCAGATATTAGAAAACTGTAATTGATACATGATACTGGAAATCAAGTTATTACTTAATCTAATTGTCCTTACTGTTGTTTTGAGATGCCCACCTGCATATATATTAATTTTTTAAGGGCCAGTAGAGGCTACTTAAGTAGTCTTCCTTTTGTGGAGCTTTTGCACTTCTGTATGCACTCCTTGGGCAGATTTGGTATGAAAAAATACCTACACATTTTGTAGCCTAGTAGTGGGAAATAGATGGAAAACTGTTCCTACTATTTTCACATAGATGTCCACCTCTTAAAGCAAATACTCCATGCATGAGTGATCATAACTTGCTCTGCACTGGCAGTTGTCAGCTGTGAATGCACAACTGGAGCAATTGCACATGTGAGCTAGGCACCTGGGTTCAAATTACTGTTGAGTAGCCTCAGGGACTGAAGAGCAAGATAATAGCATATGTGTCATGTTGAGAGGGATTGATGTACCATAATGTAATTTCCTAAAAATACAGGACTCTAATAGCCTGGTGGTGAAATTTCATGTTACTTTTTTTGTCCCGAAACGCTGTTAGTGGGATAAAGTTGGAACCTCACTTTGCAGATCACTTTTTTCTCACCAATAAACTATAAAGGATTTCTGTTTGCTGCACATGTAAACTTGCAATGTTAACATAGCAATCAGCATGTTTACAGGGTGTGCACAAAAATGGACTGTTAATGTCTTTAACATACTTGATGTTGCAGTTACCAGTGAAAGAAAACTGTCATCCCTTTCTTTAGAAAATATGTGGGACACTTTCTTAATTGGAACAATTCTCAGGCACAGTAGAGACTGAACTATAGTATTCCTGAGTTTTTGAATCTGTATTTCTTTTGCTCTGCATGATATCCTGAATTGCCATATCCTGTGTTCTGTTTTCTGTATAAAGTACCTAAGAAAAAAAAAAACCACAACCAAAATTTCCTCTGTTTGAAATTGAAGACCATGTAAAACAAGGACTCTGAACTTCATGTTACAGCTGCACTAGTACTTCACAGCAGCACTAGAGCAGCTTCAGGCTGGAGAGTTGCTTTTCCATTGTGTGAAAGAAGTTCACATCCATTGTTCAAATCCTCAAGTCAGCAAGCTGAGAAGGGGTAGGTGGTGAGTGGATTTCAGTGTATGTATTTGAGGTTCTTTTTATTTTTGAGTCAGAAACACTGATATAAAAAGAAAATCTGTACAGGAGTGAGACTAGTTCAATACCTTCTGTGGAAGTTACTGTTCTTTGTAATTGGCTGCATGTCTACAGATTTAATTTACTAATTAGAAAATATTTGTATAAATCAGTGTTTAGGCATTTTAGAAAGAAAAGCAACTCCTGAGCAAGGCTGTTTCCCTAGCAGTTCTCAAGGTACACTTCATTAAAAGATGACAATGGTATTCAGTGCTAGTATAAATCATCTATTACAGTTAGATAAATAGTGGGATTTACTGTTCAAGCAGGGCAGTGCTGATCCTTTGGCCATGTCCAATTAGGATTTCTTTATATTATGCTGACAGCTTCATGTATACTGAATCTCTTTGTTTAATAGGTGTCACTACAAAAGTGACATTACTTATTGTGCTGTTTTTAACTTTCATTTTGATTAGCTACAGAGGACAAAGTAATTGTGTGTTTCCACTACTCGAAGCTGCTTCACTGTAAAATCTGTTTGTTTAATTAATGGATTGATTTTGTTTTACTGGATAAATGTAGATTATTTTTTAAAATAACATATGTAGGAGCCAGCCAGAAATCCCTTAACATGTAATATTCTAATAAGCATGCACTTGCAGACTTCCAGAACAACTATATAGCTGTCATTTGCTCTACCATTTTCTGTGGCTGCATTTCCTTTTACAGAGCTGCTTTTACATTTTTACTTTGAAGACTAAAACTTTTGAAAACTTCTAGACCTACATGTAGATCTTTTTGCCTCTCAGTCCAGCCCTCAGTTTGTCCTAAAGCTTCTGCATGGGTGAAAACTACAAAGGATTACAGAAACAAGGCTGCTTTTTCTTTAAGGAAATGTGAACTTTGGATCTTTCCTCCTATGATCTGTCATTCGAAAGTGGCCTTTTCCAGATGGCAAAATAAAAGAAGTTAAGAAAACAAATGAATTAAGAAGAATTAATTGAAGCTGCATATTACAAATTGACATTGTACATCTGGCATTTCTGTTTATGTTTCTGCATCAGTACATTTCATTCTTATTTAATACGTTCCTAATTTTGTGACTCCCCCCCAAGATTTTGAAGTGCCTATGAAGAAGTAAAGAACAGCCTGTGGAGAAGTATTGTTCCCAGTTTAGCTGTACTTCATTTTTTTTAATCAAATCTTTTTCTTCAGTGGATAATCTCTCAAGATTAGAAAAGCCTCTTGAACTCCCTTGTGTTTGAGTTGGCAAAATTCCCACACCCAATTATCCACACACAACTATTTTGAAAAAAAAACTTTTATTAAGGCTGTACAAAATCAAGCACTCAGAAGTTAGGAAGTGGCAAAACCAAGTTTGTGCACTGTTTTTTTGGCCAGTTTTTGTGAGTACATTGATCTGATCAAGCTTTCAAGTTCCAGGTCAAGAAGGGAGCTAAGGCTTCCCAGAAGGCATATAAAACTGCCCAACAATGTGTGCCTGACCTTTCATGATCTTAAGTTCTCTTAAGATACATATAAGTAGGTTTTTAAAAGTTGAACTGAAGAAATGATATGATGCTCTTAGGTGTAACCCACTTGTGTGCCAGGATGGGATCCTTCATGTTCTCTCTATGGACACAGGTTCTTGACCTCAGCATCTGATGTAGTCGTAACTCTGAGCTGAAGCTGCAGGTTTCGTTTTCACGTTTCACTGAGAGGCCACACACAAGTGTGACTCGAGCCAGGAATTTTTGATTCAGTTCTGAGGCCAAAAGAGTGTTTCTGTGAAGGCTGCAGATTTCCCTACCCACTTTCTTTTGATCTGTTCTGCCCGAACTGTCAAACCTCACTCCATTCCCTCCCTTAGCCCTTTGGTTCAATCCAAGTCATCCTTGTTCCTTTGCTGCTCCTTGGCAAAGAAATGGATGTTCGGCCAAGCATCTTTAAATGGCTTTTCTTCTCTGCTGCCTATTTACTTTCCATCTTAGTCTCTCTTCCTATTGCCTTTCCAGTCTTGCTCTTCTCTGAGTGCCTGTCCTGGACTTTGGGCCCACAGAAGCACTCAGTGGCTGTGCCCAGGCTGCCTGGCAGGGCACTCCCTTGACACAGAAGTCCCACTGGGGTCCCAGATGGCTTTTCCCATCCTAGGCAACCACTCACCTTTCTGCTTCCTCTTTGATCAAATTTGTTCTCTCTTCCTCTTCACTCTGTGTAGGGTTTGGGTGAACCATCTCCTTTCTAGCTCCAGTTTTTTTCTGCTGTTTCAATGCAGCATGTTTATTTATAATTAATAATAGGCTTTTATATTCAGTGTGGAACATTTATCAAATGAAACTCTAGCTCTGTGCTGTTGATATACTCAAAAGTGTTTTAAAGCTTTGTTGTGTGTTTTGTTTCAGTTTAAGAATTGTGGGGGAAATCTAGAATGCAAATTCTAGATATTGTAGAATTCTAAGGTATTTGAAAGGGGGAGGGAGCATGGAGATGGCTAATTGAAAAAAATAAGGTACTGTGAGTTGATCTGTGATGAGGAGATCAGACCTATGACTATGTTTGTCCAGCAAGCTCAGTTCATGCTTTCAATTCTTGTGCCTGTTAGAGAAGCAGAAAATTGCAAAGGCAACTTGTTTGTGTAGCTTATGGTATTAAAGAAGGTACAAAAGACTTCCATGCTCAGACTTAGTGCGAGAAGTTAGCAAAGGTATTTAGAGTCTTTGAAATATTTTTCTCTGCTTTTTTTGAGGATTTAACACATGATTAAACTTTTGGAAAAGTGAAAGAAGTGAGTGGGGAAGAGTTTTCCAAGACACCTGTGCCTGCTACCATTGGCTTTCAGCTGGTATTAACCTGTCAGTACATGTTAGCTTGGTATTACTTCACAGGCACAATAAAAAGGTGTGTATTTATTTTACAGTGAAAGGTATCCAGTAGTCAGGACTAGTGTTTGTTGTCTTATGTCCTAGACCTGTTTTTCTAATGCAGTGATAGATGTGAAACATGAAGTTATTTATCTTTGTCTTGTTTATGTCAGACAAAGATAAATGAATCACAGAACTAGAAGTTTGAATCCTGGTTACATTGGAGCTAGGCACACAACCATACAAACCACTAATAAATGTCACTGGTGCTTCAAAAGGACATAACTGAGCACATCTCCTGTCAGATCTGGTAGTAAAAAGGGAATTATATCGGAAAGCTGAATTACTATTGGCAGTTTTCTAAGTGAAAGGCATTAAATGGCCAGGAACTCAATAATCTTACAGCTGAGAAGGGGGGGATACCTTTGGCTAACTGCCCATCCTGTTTCAATGATGAAAGGAAGTAGAAAATCAGATGTAAAGTAATATAAAGCAAATAAGAGAATGGGAAGCAGAAAGCAATCGAATCAAAATGAGAGTTACGAAGTCTAGAGAATTAATAAGGAAAGCAATAGCCAAAAGAAAAGAAAAACATAGGGAGAGCTTGGAGAAGGTGATGAAGAGCAAAGTTCAGATGAAATCTTTGTGGTAGATTAAGGTAGTAGATCTGCTAGAGATGATGTAAGAGATCTAGGAAGGTGATCATTCATGAGCAGTGCTTAATATTAAGGATTAACATTTTTAAATTCAGTAGGTCTGGAAGCCTTGTATCAGTATTTTCAAGGGAGGTGCCTGGGGCAGTCTCTGACCTACTGATGAGGGTGGCAGGGTGGAGTGCTTATCTAGCTTGACACCCCCAGAGAAGAGATGAAACAGGAGATGAGTGTTAATGAAGGAGCATAATGCAATCATTTTGTTCTGTCTTTTGTTTCTCAGTTTTCTTTGGGATTACAGTGAACTGAGTGTGTCTGGGCCTCTGGAAAGCTTGGTGATTTCTGACCATCAAAGGTGGTCATTCAAAAAGAACAATAACAAAATGGAGGTGCTGATGGAAGGGTTCTGTTGGGACCCAGTATGATTCAGTGGTTCCAGATCACTGGTGAAAATAGATATAAAATCACTAGTGATAAAATGTTAACATGACAAAAATAGCTATACCCAGGACCAGAGTGAGTTAAGAGCTCCACATGTGTTGCCAGTGCAGTCCCAGGGTATAAGACTAATGAATAAGAACGTGTTCTTGTTTTTAATTACCGTTAGCAGTAAGTGATTATACTTTGTATGTCTCAGCTCTGGGGTTGGGAATTTCGGATGCCATTTGCATATTTACAGTTTAAAAGAGAAACTGAGTAATTGGAATGGATGCAAAAAAAGATCCAAAAATTACTGATGGGAGTGTGAAAATGCCTTAGAGAGGATGAGAGATAAAACTCAGTTGGCTGAATTGATCAAAATTGAGAATGTCTTGATTACAGTGCACGAGTACCTTCATGGGGTAAAAATACTGAACACTGCAGCTCTCTGATCTTAAAAAGAGCAACACAACAAGAATCACTGACTGGCAGTAGAAGCCAGGCAAATTAAAATTGGAAAAAGGCACAAATTCTTGAGAGAATACCTATGTAATTTAGGAATGTTTCTCCAGAAACTGTGAACAGAACAATAAAAGTTATGATATTTATGCAAATAGCTTTTTCATGACTTGTTTTTCTTTCAGAAGTATACTTGAAGGGTGGGGAAATAAGAGGACAAAGGCTCCTGATGAGGCTTTCCCAGAGAAGTTTAGTCAGCACAGTCCATCCATCATGTAGAGTTGTGGAGCTGTGTCTAAGTATCCAGCACTGGTGGAGCCCAGTGGTGGCTGACCTGCTATGGGAGGCAGCGGGAGCTTTCTCAGGTGCTTGCTGCATAATACGTATGTGATTCTGTCTTGTAACTTTCTACATCATGCTAATACTGTAACTACCTTGAAAGGGTGGTCTTGGAGGAGTTTTTACACCATATGATACCTGAACACTTGCCAAGTTTAATACATCCTCATACTATGTAAATGGGGTGGGGGTGGGGGAAGTATCTGCACAGGAATCTAGTTCTTGGGGGTAAAAGCAGGGCAGAAATTGCCTTCCCTCTCTTCCCCCCACTCCCCAAGACAGCACAAGGCTGTTCCCTAGTCTTGATATGGATATCTCTGGGTGCTGCTCAAAGCTCTGCTGCTTTGAGTCATGGGAACCTCTCCTCTAGGCTGCAGGCAGTGACTGCTCTAGCACAGTGATGGGAAATTGTCTGCTGAAGTTGTTCTGCCATGTGTATGATTTATGTATGGTGCAGCTGTGCTACCACAAATTGCCCCAATTTATAGCACCTCAACAGGAACATCCCAAAGGAGATGCCACATTCTCCAAGATGCATGTTTAGGTCTTCAAATGTTTGCCCATGGTTCTCCACCCAGTAGGAGGCAGCAATCCTTAGAAACAGGGAAGAATTTTGCCCACTGAACTAACCCTGGAGAAGTCTCTTCCACTGATTGTAGAAGGCACCAAAGGTGAGGTAGCCAAGCTTGGCCTTTTTGTGTATCATCTTAAAAATGTACCTGTTTATGTGCATGGTTAATACTTCATCAGGCCTGGAACATGTGAATATGCTGACAACATTTATGTCACAATTGTATGCATTTAATAAGCATCTCATCTGAATTATTAGTTAATGTACAGATACCCCCAGAGTATTTTTATGTTAGAAACCCCATAATTTATCCAAATACAAGCTGCAAGTTTATAAATACAGCATTAAGAAGGTAGCTACTGCATAGCTTGTTTACAAAATACCCTTTGTGAGTAAGATATAGACGCTTATTTGGAGAGGATTTAGCTACTGAGAGGAGCACTTCTCCAAGTAAGTTATATGCTTCTTAGCTGCAGCAGACAGAATATAATTTCTGAGTTTGTCCTTCTTGTCAGTAGAAATCATTTTGACTCAACTGAGCTGTCTGACTTGAGTATCTCCTCATCCCATTGTTCACTAGAGGCAGATTTATAAAATACCTTCACAGGGATGAGGCTGGAAGTGACATTTTGATTGAAATGAGAGCTGGATTATCAACTGGTATGCCAGTATACTTACTGAAAATTAGACGGAGAAAATAGATGGCCTGAGAAGACTTGGAAGCGATCGTTTGCTCGGTGTGTGGCAAGTGTGAGTGGCCACTGCCTGGCAGTGCCTCTGTCAGGCAGCGACATGAGGCTGTTGCTGAGGTACCAAAGTACAGGCCAGTACTGCCTGGAGAAGCTGGAATAAGGCAGTCAGGCAGCTAGGTAGTGTTGAAGGTTGGAGCTGTTGTGCATGTAAGTTTTTTCCTTTTACTGTATCTTCTTTAATGAGCAGGGTCAGGCCTAACGGTCTGTCGAGGTAATGCTCTGAGAGGGCTGCTTTTGGTACATATCTAAGTGGAAGGTTGTATGTTGGATCTTTTGTGTGTACACACACACAAAAACTGCAGAGAACCTCTGTAAACTGAGAAAGGCACAATCAACTGTGCCCTTAGCGAGAACACTTGCTGACTGTTTATCTATTGCTGACTGACTCTGCAGATTAAATTTGCAAGAACAGCAATAAGGAGTATGATGGGAGGGAACTTAACCTCAAAGAAACTCAGCAGCTGACACTTTGGATGGTTGAATTACATCTGAATCAAGCTCTTGATTAAATCTTAGCAATGTCAAAAGCTCAAAGCAGCAACTGTAATTGATGTCGCTTTCTTTCCCCCTCGTATTGCTAAATTAGCTATAGCAATGTGCAGCACATCCATGTCACTACATTAAATTTGTAGCAAAGAAGGAAGATTAGGCAATAAAGCCACAGGACAAACAGTCTGTAGTCAGGCATTATCTTCTTGGCTTCCTTCACTGGTGTTGGGTGTTTTTTTCAAGAAGTGCTTCCAAAGCTGAGTAAAACAGATTCCAGATGTGCTCATCTGAAGGACATAGAAAAATCACACTATAGCACCAAGACTATTTGAATTCTGTGCTGTACCTGAATAGACAACTAGTCCCATCTTAACAGAAATGCTATAAACAATAAAAAGGCCACAGGCAAAGGTTTTAGTGCTTCATTCCTGTTAGCATCCTTTTTTCCCACGTATTTTAGGCTAACATAGTTAGAGAATTCCTCTGATGCTCCAGCACACTGTATCAGAGGTGCCTGATAGGATGTGGGTCGCTTGTCTGGGCTGTCGGGACTGGAGCCGTCCGTGGGCCTTTCGCCGATGTACAGCAGGCTGTGATCTTTTGTGTCTTGCTCTGTTTTGAAAAGTTCATACTCTGTGTGGGGCAGCTTGATGCCCAAAGCCAAACAGCCATTCGTGGGTGTTATATCCTGCTCCACCCCAGCACTCCAGGAGCTTACCAGCCCACAGCTTCCAGGTTCTGAAGAGTTCAGCATCATCACTGTCACCTGGTCCATCGGTGTCACCCGAGCCTGGGTGACTTTAAAAGCCAGCTCTGTGCCACCTCTCACTTTGGATGAGGGGATGCCTTGGGTGTACTGCCCAGATGCGTAGATGGTGAAAGTTGGTTGTTTGCAGAGTGGGTCAGAGTAGTGATAGTAATAACCTTCCCAGGTGTGGTTGTTACTGTGGAATATGAAGTACCGGGTCAGGAAAAGCACTGCAGGTCGGACCTCGCAGTGAGTGCTCACCCAGCTGCCACTAAGCTGCATAGGCAGCTGAGCTCTGAGGGGTAGTATGGGTGGATGGTGCTCATCAGCTCTGTATATGATCCCACAGGCTGGGCAAGGATGCATATGGTGCTGCAGAAAACAAAACACAACATTTTTGTCAACTGATAAGCCAAAAAAAGCCCTCTCAGACTATTTAGAAAGCTCAAACTCCCCTCTTCACACCAAAGTATTCAACTGCAGTGAACTTGGCCCAAGACATCCAAGCAGATTAAGCGAGATAAAGCGCTGTCCTGGCTCTTTGCTATTCTGGTCTGCTGGGAAGGACAGAGGTCTGTGCCCTGAGGCTGTGCTCTGCCCAGTGCCAGGGCCGCTAAGGACAGGCTGCAGGGAGGACAGGGCAAGGGCAGAGCTGCTGTTGAGGGCAGGGAGTGCTTCCTCAGGCCACCCAGGTTGTTCCCCCACAAGTTTTCTCCTGCAAGCTGCTGCACACACCACGCGTGAGGAGGAGGTGCTGGGAGATGTCAGCTACACCCCCACACCTCTGCACTGGCTCAGAAAAAATGATGCAGTCTTTTCAACAATCAGAAAGGCTGTGAAAGCTCACTGTGGGGAGGATTCTGTGGCTGTACTACACCGCACTGGTGGCAGCCTCTCCAGGACAGCCAAAAGTATGGCATGTCCTGCTCCCCTCTCAATCCTTTCCTACTGCAGCTGTACAGAGCCCTGCCCATGCTCCTGCACCTGCGACTGCCTTTGTGGGTCATGTTGGAGGGCAGGTGAGGCAGGTCAGGAGGGAGGCAGGGGTCTGCCAAGCAGCCAGAATGGGCACTGCACTGGAGATGAAGAAAAGGACCTACTGTAAAACAAGGACCTGACCTTTGCTTCTCTGCCTGTGCTTTGTGCAGAGCTCTGAGTCAAACCAGTCCTGCAGCTGATCCAGTGCCAGGAGGGGGTTTTGTGTAGGTTGGAAGTTTTTCTTATACTTCATATATCACAACTGATTTATTTTTAAATAACCAGGGTTTGAACATTGTATCGTTTTCTAGAACACGAGCTGATCTTTACTGAACTGTTGTATACAACAAGCTTAAATAACTCAGTAGTTAACTGTAGGGTGGGTAATTTATATGCAAGTTGATTGGAGTCTACTGTAATTTAGTCATTTTCAGCTTGCTTTACTGCTACTGTCACCTTAATGAGTGCTGACAGTACACAGTACATTATGGCTAAATAATCCCAGAAGCTGGCAAATATATATGCTCTGCTTAGACAGGAAATTCTTTGATAATGAAAGGTAATTTGGGGAGAATGGGCTTCTTTAAAAGAGATATAAATTTAAGGGGAAAAGAGTGGTATTTTCTTAAAGAGAGTTAAAAAGTAATTCCTAACATAGCTGTGCAGCACAGGCACAGGAATGTTAGTTCTGAGAAAAGGTGAAAAAAGAAAAAGAAAAATCCTGTGCCCAATAAAATTATCTATCACCATAGACATGGAGCCAAAAATCTTCCTTGTTTAATGCAGTTGTGTAAAGTTATTGTGGCAGCTTCTAATTACCACCGAGTGGTGACATCATGTGCTGGTCCATTGGAGAGCAGTTAGCTGATTAATTACAGTGCTATATTCAGAGAGTGAATTTCAGTATCTTTCAGACTGGTTTTAAATTAACTTTTAGAAGTGTTTATGTTTACCATCTGGTTTTGCTCATATATATGGTTTTGGCCCAAGATAACACAAGTTTAACCAATTTGAGAATGTTCCTTTCAAGCAGGAGAGGGGTGGTGGTCTGTGTTTTTCAGAGTTCAGTTGGTGTGCTTTGGGGTGTGGAGAGATGCTGCCTTCAAAATATTTTTTTTTCACTTAATTCAATTCTATCTGGTAAAATTCAGAGAGTTTTTTTCACCCATTTCACAGCTTAATCATTCCTGAATTGATTAGCTACAATTTAGATAGAAATGTGCTTTCCTGGAAATAAACTAACCTGCTGCAAAATCAAACAAAATTAAAGTACAACATAAAATAAAATAAAAGTCAACCAAGCCTCCTGCTCAAAATGGAAGTTTGATTTCTGTGTAATAACATAATTGTATTCAGGGCAACTTCCTCTTCTAATGGCATTACACTGAGGACTAATGATTTAATGGCAGATGTTGCTTCCTCGCTCCTCTCTTAACCTGGAGGACATGACAAAAGAGGAAGACAAATGACAGAGCAGGCAATCTCTAATGATATGCAGCCTGAAGCTTTCACTGACTTTGGTGTGGGGGAACTAGGAAACTGTCTTTCCTAGGAAAACACAGAGCCAAAGAAAAGCCAGTCCCATGCCAAGGCAGCTTATTTCTGATGTTGGTTTTGCTGAGCTCTTACCCACCCTGGTCCTACTCTCTCAGTAAGGGAGAGGGTGAGCCCCATGTGCTGCAGAGCACCTAGCCAGCACTCTGGGAACCCACAACAACAGCCCCACACCTCCTCATCCACATGTGCTTAGGACAGAAGGAGGCCAAGTGGAGGCAGGGAATATTTTAAGAGCAAGGAAATCACGCACGCTTGGCAAAACTCAAGAACTGCCATCAAGTCATCCTTACCACAGCGCTCTGCATAGGTCGCTGATAACCGGTCGGTCGGTAGTGGAGCCTCTCACCCCACTCGGTGTGAATGTCCCCCAGGTAGAGCTCCTCTACCAGTCGGCTCCCGCTCTGCTGTGGCTGCTGCAAGGGCTGGTAGTGCTTCTCCACCCGCACCAGGCTGAGCTCATGCATGGCGAAGCCCAGAGCCGCCGTGCAGTCACGCTCCGTCTTGGCACTCAGCAGTTCGTAGAGGGCTCCCGGAGCCCAGGTGCGCCTCGGGGGCAGGAACCCACTGCAGCCCTCGCCAGAAGTCTGGTTGATCCAGGAGGCCACCTCCTGCATGGCTTTCTGGCTATGGAAAACGATGCCAACTTTGTGGAGGTGGTAGTCGGCCTCGGTGGCCCCGCGGGTGATCCAGGAGGCCTGGCGCAGCCGGAGTTTGCCCTTGATGACCAATGAGTAGGAGGGCTCATGGCAGGAGGGGTCCCAGTAGTAGAACTGGTAAGCCTTGAAGAGGCGGTTGGTGTAGAAGAGGTAGGATCGGGTGAGGAACTCAGGTCCTGGCCGCACCTCGCACCTGGGGAGAAAGACAGTCCTGAGCCTTCTGCAGCATGTGGCCAGAGGTGCACAGGGCCAAATTCCTCCCCAGGGGAATGCAGGATGTGGGAGGAGAGGGGAAAGGACAGGGTAAGCAGCATCATGGGCAAGAACCTCTCACACCCAGTGGCCACCCTTGGTTGATTTTAAGATGTGGCATTTGTTACGAAGTGTGACAGTGTCGTCACAAGTGTGAGGTTCTTATGCTTATTGCCACATCCCCAAGGAGGAGTGTGGAAGGCAGGGGCAGGGACCTTTGACCCAGTTGTGCATCAGCTGCACATGATAGGGTAGATGGAGAGAGATGAGAGGCTTCAAGGGAATCTGGGGGTAGGGGAACCTGAGGCCTCCCCACAGCCAGGGGTAGATGCTTGGGGAGGGGGCAGGAGGGAACAAGCTTGCTTTCTGTGGCTCAGCGATTTGCAGCCCAGCAGTAGCTGCGGGTGGGACGGACAGAAGCAGTGCAGAGGGGTTGGGGGTGCCTTGCCCAGGGGTTCAGGGCGCGTTCCCGGGGTCTGGGGGTGCCTTACCCGGTGGAGACCCACCGCCCCTCCAGGCGAGGCGGCAACCTTGCAGCGATCCCTGCGCCGTCCTGCAGGTGGCGGAGCTGCTGCCGGCACCGCGGCTCCCAGCGCAGCGACTGCTCCGCGGCCGCGCAGGCTGCGCGGGGCGGGGGAAGAGAGAGGGACAGGAGGGGAAGCTGTCAGCACCGCGGAGGTCGCGCCCGCTCCACCCTCCTCCCCAAGGCAGCAAGATTCACCACGCTGCGGGTGTACTGTCGGCGCCGGGGCTCCGCGGCCCCGTAATGGGCAGGGGTTGGAGGGGGGTTCCCGCCGGGGGGCTCTTCTGGGGGTTGCCCTGACACACACATATCCCCGAGGCTGCCCTAACACACACATCCCTGGGGCTGCGCCTGCGGAGAGCTACGGTCCCAGGGCAGAAGTGCCGCAGAGTTGCGCAGGTACCGGCAGGCACAGCTCGGGTCCTGCTCACGGCTCGGCACTTGGGTTTCTCGACTGCTTCACTGACACAGAAACGTTTCAAAAGGCATTGCCTAGAACTCCTCTGGTTGCCTTCACTAGAAGACCTAGCTGGAGAATGAAACCCAAGCGGGTTATCTAAGCAGCAAGCTCTTAGTTAAGGATACAGGTATTTTTTTATTTTACTGTTTTCCAACTTGACTTTCATCTGAATCCAGCTATTTTTCAGATGAAATTTTCAAATAAAACTGAGTGCTTTTGTTCATGTTCTCTCTATCTCTAAAGCTATTGTTGAAGCAGTAACTGAAACAGGGAATTACAGCATGGGAACCCTAGACTTGCCTGTCACCCGCTGTAAGGACAGCAATTCTGTCACTTACCTCATTTCCCATAACAACGGATGTTATTGGCTTAGAGAATGTGTGAACACAGCTAAATCCTGAAGTCCTTTGTATGCACACATATATATGTACATATATTCGTATATATTATTCACTCTTTACTTAAGCAAACTTCTGTTGCACTCATCATGAATTTGCTTGAGTAAGAAACCGGAGATTTACCTCTTTGGAACACCACAAAGTGAGCTCTCAGCGAAGCTCCTCCCAAAACCCCACCAATTTTCTGCTGCCTTACAACTGTCCCGTATGGCAAAGCTTGGTCCCTCAGCCTGGTGCTGTTCTGCCCAGCCCAGGGCTGCCTGGGCTTTATGACCCCACTTGGGGTTCACTCACTCTAGCTGTACTTCACAATTTACCTAGTAGTGTGCTGGAAATTTTCAAGCCAACTTTTATTTACTACATACCAATAGTTGGGACACAGGTTGCTTTCCAGCCTGCCTACCATCTGGAAAGGAAGATCTAACATAGGTACTACCTTCCCATAGAGTGAGGATGCTTAAACATATTCATACCCTGTGCCTCAGTCAAGGAGCTCAAGATACAGAGTCACAACTGCCTGTCTTAGCCCCTGTGTACCACATACATACTTCTATAAAGCCTGAACCATCCTGTGATCTTTATAGGAAGATTTGCCTAAACCAGACTCTTCACTGGCAAGAGAAACCCAAACCATCTGGCTGCACATGAGAAATGGGACAGGTGAGGTTGTGAACAGCCCAAGGCCAATCTCCTTCTAACAAGAAGAGTCTGCAGATGAGGGTAGCTGTAAACCATGGGCAAGACTATGGGCGGCTGGGCAATTCAGTGAAACTCCCTGGCTCACAGGCTCAGGATATAACAGAAACACTTGGGGTGAGATTCACAGTTGGAGTCTAACAGGGAGGTTGCCCCGATTCCCATAGCCAATTTATTCTGAGACAGGAGCCTCTCATCCCTGGCGTCAACACATCCTACACACACATAGGAGGTTAAATCCCTATTATAAATCTTCCACATCCAAGTTTCCCACAAATATAAGGCTTAGACCAAGTCAGATGGGAACTTGGTAACTAAATGCCTGCTGGGCTTCTGAACATGTAGCAAAGCAGAGAGAATTCAACTCAAATAGTATTTCATTACAAATCTAGTAATATATAACTTAAGACTTATGTCTGATTGACAAATTCAGTCACTTCACTATGGTGCTGCCATTTGCAAAGGTTTTACACGACAGTAACAAGGTCCTTGAGATCTGTTTGCGTAGATTTAAGCACACAACCCTGAAACTACCACAGAGGGAATAAGCACATAGAAAGTGAATCCCCCAGTGAAGCAGGAAAGCAATAATAAAAGCAGCCTACCTACCCAAATTCCAGAGAAACCTGCCTTGGATTTTCTGTTACCTCACTATACACTGGAGCACAAAAACTAGCTGGAAAGACACATTAGTAGTGTTAAGTGCTCTTTTTAGAGCAGACTCACAATTGCAGTCTTTAAGGGCTGGATGTGGTGAGCAGGCATAGCCAGATCCTTCACAATTGTTTGCCCTAGTGCTTCCTCAAAAGCAGATCCTATGAGTCTTTATAGAAAAATTGGAAAATACTGGATGAGAAAACCCATTGCTGTTGGTTAAACCTTTAATTGGGCAGCTGCAATGTGCATGCAGCCTGCCCCAGGGCTGCCCATTTAGTAGAACCCATTAGGAGTTGGGGCTCTGCCACGACTTGGCTCTGTGGTCTCGGGCAAATTTACTCCTGTGTGCTCCTTACTCCTGAGTATTTCTACTCACCTGCAGAATATGCCATTTCATCTGACTACCCTATCAAGAGGCCTAATTACTGGCAAAGCTTTTGGAGACCCATCAGTACAAGAACAGTCCAAACTGAATTACACTTACACATCAAATCAATATCCTAGAGAATATGGTAAACTAAGAAAAATAACTGTATTTGTATTAGAGGTAAGGAACTATAAGGGTCAGATTTGCTTTTGCTCATAACCACAGGAAGACTCTAGAGGTATCAGTGTACTCTATAGCCATACTGAAATAACAGCACAGAATATAGCCCCATTCTCAGCTCACTAACTGCACTCTGAGTGTGTTTATTGCAGCAGAAGCTTCAATATTCAACTGAACCCTTACTGCTGCTTTTGGCAGTAACACCAGAAGTCTACATTGTTTGAGAGCACAGACACTTTGGCAATGCAATCACTCCATTTTGACACATTCAATAGAAAAGGGTATTTCTATAATCAGGACCAAACTCCATGGGAAAGAAAAAAACGCAAGCTGCCAGAATGTAAATATTTGACATGATGGGAATTCCTAGGGATTTTGTCTTACTTAAATGTACACAAGACTCCAAGCTAGATGCATCCTCAACCCAAAAAGCTATGGGCTTGTGTCCAAATTTTGTGGCTGCTTTTTTTCTCTTTTTTTCTCTCAAATCCTCTAGCCCAACCCCAGATCCAAACATCCTTTCAAGCTGGAAAAATTCACTTCCAGACCTAAAAATCTGTAGTTAGGGCACATCTCTTTTCCAAGAGCAGCATAAAGTGGCTGTCACTCATATGCCACTCTGTTACTTAGCCTGTGGTGAAGCACATCAGAGCAGCTTCTCTGTCTCAAGAGAGATGCAAATTAACTGCTTTATAGAGTTGTTGGGCAGAAGGAAGGAATTATTCACAATTCATCTTCAAGAAAAGAATACTCATTCATAGGAAAATAAAAAAGTCCTCAACTGTGATATCTTCCACTCACTTGTTATCCCTTCTGTCTGTACAGATTAACCACAAGAGTTTCCAGAGAACTCCTCAGTACAGCAGCTAGACAAAACAGGATCTTTTTCCAGCTTTCCGGTGCGTGCTGCATCCAAAGTACTGGCCCAAAGTCTCTGAGCAATGAGGCTGCACAAACACTCAGGCAATTAGCAATGCCAGCAAGTGGGAACAGCAGCTGATCACTGCAATCAGCAGAAACTGGATCAAGCCGTGAGACAACAACAGTGGCAAATACTGACCAACTATTCCAGATACCCATTCGTGTAAGAGACTTCCAGAAAAATCAGACCCACGACATCAAATGATAGCAAGGCAGAACTGGAAATTCTCCACAGAGTGAACTGTTGGTAAAAATAAGACCAAAGATTCCTAGGCAATGGCCAAACCTGAAAATGAGAGCCTGCCAGTGGGGCTGTGCTGTGTAACTGCCATACACTCCAGATTCAGATCCACTTCTCACTTGTAAAGGAAAAAAAAATACCAACCAGGAGAGAAATCCTGTAATATGCCTTGATGGAAACAAATCTTAGTTTGTGTTGCTCCAAGCAGATTGACTTTGGAAAAAAGCAAAGTTGAGTCGTGCATCTGTTTCTTTATAAATGAAGAAGAAAATGCATGCACTACAGTTTTCACCCAATTAGTTACTGTAGATCAACTCTTCTCCAGAGCTAGATTGCTTAATCTGTTACATGTTATTGCCTCCTATGGCCAGAATAATTTATTATTCCCATTTATAATCCTAATGTTTCAGTTAGTCACCCATTCACAGGGATAAGATCAGTGTCTGAAGTCATGGTGCATTACACATTTCTTCATTTAGAGATGACATAAAACCTTTGATATTTTCTGAGGAATGTTCAGACTGGAATGAAATGGATGATAAGAAACATATCAACATATTCTGCATAAGCAAATTACACTTATCCACACAGACTTCATTAACAGAGCAAAACTGTTTCTTTAGTGTTTTCCTCCCCAGAGAGAACAGAGAATTGATTTTGGGTTAGCCACTAAAGGAATAACCATTCTTTTAAAAGCAAAGAGAAAATGTTCGTATTTAGCAAATCAATTTTTCTTGCCATTTGTGTGGAGATTAAGTTAGTGGTGCTTTTAATTCACTCAGAATAAGGCATTCCCATAAGAACAATTCTGTGGGAAGAGATACATTTTATACTATAATGTTATAAAGTTATAAAACTTAAACAAAACCCACTGGGGCTGGAAAACTGTCATAGCAGAACTTTGCATTCTGCCTAGCTGCAAACTGAACCCCGTTCAGGACAGCGCTTAAGCACATGCTTAAGTCTAATTGGTTTCAGTGAAACTTAAGCATGTGCTTGATATTAAGCCAGTTCATGAGCATTTTTCTTGATTAGTAATGCCTCCCTGAATTGAAGCCAGAATGTGGTCAAGTGGTTGAGGGAGGATGCCAGTGCTTTCACTGCAGCACTGTTTGGCTTCTGGAAAAGTATTTCTATTATTCATCCCTTCTCTTCTTTGTCTGTAAAATGGGTATAATTACATATAGCTGTTTCATCAGTCTCATGCTCAGTTCATGCTGTTTGTACAATGCTTCAGATTCACTAGATGGTTCTCAGTTACTCTTTCAAGGATGGCACAAGAAATGTATTATGTGTTAGCTATCACTGCAGACCATCACCTTGAGTTTCCTGCACATAACACAGCACAATCATATATGAAATTCTGCAGATCCCAAGAAGGAACTCAGACGACTCAAAATTCCCAAGCAGCTCAGGATTTTAGAGACATTTTCAGAATATTCTTTCACCACACACTTTCAACACATGGGCAAACAGGTTCAGACAGTGTATTCTATAGCTTTAGCCTAGCTTTATTCTGTGATCACTGCCTAATTTGTCTCATGTTCACAATTAAAATAATGAAGCACTTGTGGCAAGCTAACTCACCACACTCACTTGTGGTGAGTTTTAAGGTGCTAGAGAAGCAAATATTTTGCTTTTGATATCATGGAATAAGTTATTTATCCTATAAGTGTCATGCCCAGTGATAGATGACAAGACAGATGGGATTTGTGGTAGGGAAGAAGGGAGAAGGTATTCTCTCCTCTCTCAAAGTTCTTCAGTATGAACTACATTTAAATAAAACATTGTCTTAAAACTGCCCTCTCTGGCCCTTTACCCTGAAGTAGAAAACCCACTGTAAATGGGAGTCTGGAGGGAAAGGGATGGTTCATCAGGAAAGGTAAGCACTAATGGGATAATTGCTACGTGTCTTCTTTTTTTGGCATTGGCAAGCACTGCAAAAAGCAAATGGGTTCAGGTTATGCTAGCACATCATGACTTATGTTAAACACTGATCAGTACTGCCAGATAAGTTTGGCACAGAGAAATATATAACCAAAACCCAAAAGAAATCAAAGGAAAGAAAAGCGATGCTAGAGCTTTTTTCTTTGGTGGAAGTTTCAATTTTTATCTGGTGAGATAGTAAGACCATAGTGAGATGATCTCTAATGCCCTGGGTACCCACATGGTGAGAGATAGTTGAGAACACACAGGGGAAAGAATTTATTTTCAAAACCAAAAGCAAACTAACTCAGTCCAAGGCTGAACAATACTGTGGAGATACTACTGTGACTCGGTTGAATTCTAACTGGAATTCGTATTTTTTTCCAAATGGGAAATAGTATATCTATTTTCCTTAACTTAGAAGAGCTGGAAACTCATTAGAAAGTACAGCACGTGGTTTTGTAATGAATGCTACACTGTCACTTTGACTGCATAGAGCACCCATGCAGTTTTTGGCAACTCCCTCAAAGCCCTGCACAGACACTCCATTAGTGGCTATCATGGCCATTTCTAACAGTGGTAGCTAAGCATGTTTTTTCCTGGGGTGCTTTGAAGAGTGGAACCAGTAATCAGGCCATGGCCTGCTATAAAATGCCAACCTCATTTTGAACATCTAAATCACTCACATGGACCATGAGCACAGAAAGGACCACCCACCACATAAGATTAACATAAATATAGCATTTACCCAGAGCAAAATGAGTAACTGGAACTGGCTGGAGTTGAGAGCAGAACAACAAAAAATGATTAGGGGGTGGGAAGGATTGAGTTACGAAGCAAGATTAAAAGACCAGAGTACATCTAGCCTGAGTGAGTGACAGCTGGGGCAAGATGGACATGATAACAGCCTATAAATATTCACAAAGCATAAACACCCAGGAAGGGAAGGAATTCCTTGCAGTGAATAAAGAGGTTCTGTTGGAAGTGAATGAAGAAAGGAAAAAATGTGGCTTGTATATCAGGGTGAACTTCTTGAGACACAATCTAGTAGGCAGCACAAGTCTACTCACTTGGCAGGATTTTGAGGGATTGAACAAAGGTTTAGTACAGCAGGGAATAAGCTGCCCTTGGCAGGCCGTTGGCAGGATGCTCTGAGTGGCCTTTCAGTCTCCCACTGCCATGGAGCTCTCCCAGTGCCCTGCTCCCACGGGAGACAGCTGCTCTCCTGTGTAAGCACATTGTTTGCCATCCTGCTCATCAAGATCACTGCTTGGCCTCCATGGGATTAGAAATACAAACTGGATACACAAAGGCATTTAGGTGCCTAAAGACATAAGCAACTCCAATTAGGTACTAAACTGCTGGACACAGCTGGGAATCCCAGTAGGATTCCCTGTAACATCAAGTACTCACCATTGAAAACCAAAGTCCAGGAAATTAGATTATAAACCCACTAAAGCAAGAATGATCTTTTTGCTCTCTCCTTATTTAGCACCTAACACAATAGAATTCTTGGCTCTGCAACAAAAATACTGTTTATAGTAATAAAAATAGGATCTATTAGTCTGAGGCTACTTGGCTCCTGTGAAGCCAAGGATGAGAGGGATATTCAAAAGCAATCATAGCAGAAGGTATCCTCAGAAAAAAACCTCTGCAGAAAGGTGGTAAATTGATACATAGCCCACACTAGAAATAGACACACCTTTAATTTAGAATCACAAGTGACCACAGAAAAAGATTACTTGTTCAGCTGAAGCACAGAATTCAAGTTACTTCTAACATGTGTTTTAAGGTCTGGGTGTGGTTTCTAGATAACCTGAAATTTCAGTCTACTGTTTTGCCTGTCAACATTAGCCAAGTTTTGATGTGTTCCAGTTCTCTTAAACACTGCCGACAGATGCTAAAATCAAAGTTGACATTCAACATATATACTGCATAATCTAATAACAGTACTTGCACTACTCAGAACTAACACCACTTAGGAGCTTTTCTGCAGCAGAACTTTGCTGTCATTCGTATTTTCATCTATCTTTTCTAGGGACTCTGAGAAAACCATTTTTTCTGTGAAAAAGCTTTAAAAATAATGTATCATCATGGTTTGTATCAACAGGGAAGAAGAGACACTTAAACGCCATAACCTGCCAGCATTTAGCACTTTTGGATTTAGTAAGGGTGTGAACAAGGTGAATCCAATTGTCTCAGTGGGGAGCATGGTGTATACTTGATGTCACAGTACAGAGTGAAAGCTGCTTCCAAGGTTCTCTGTCTTCGACTTAGACAAGGCAAAAATATCACATCTGTGTTTCTTGTTAACCCAGCAGAAATCAAAGGGAACTTCTTCAGTGATTGACTGAAGGGATACACTCAAATTTAAAGCAGTATTTTAAAAACTAAACTCAAGCAAACCTCTTCACTCAGTGGTGAGACTTCCCCTGTTGATTTATGTACCATCACACCAGTTATAAGTTGAGAGCACAGATCCAAATGCCTACTAACAGTGCCATGGGAGCTGAGCTTCACTGCAACATTCTCAGTTTCAGCTGATTTCAAACTGTGTGATTTAATAAGCTATTCACTGAAAATAAGAACACATCAGCATGAAAGACATGATTATCCCACCGTTACCCTACTAAAACTCAAAAATAATGATGGATTTCAACCCTCTTATCACTTAGCACTCTCGAGCTCTGGCATTTCAAACAGACATCAGAACTTCTTTCTTTACACACAGAAACAGAACTTTCCTAACTCTGTATTTCAGACCATGAGACATTTTTACTCCTTAAAGAAAAAAATCCCACAGGTTGCAGAATACTAACCCCTCAAGTCTTACACATTTTAAACTAGGTGGAGAAGGAGTTGTTCTGTGAATCATATTTTCAGTTTCTGGAAGCACCCAGCCTACAGAAGAAGAGCCACAATTTAAAATTCCCACATTCTGTCAGTTTCTTGGTATTATTGTATCTGAGATGCACCATCTTAAAATAATGAAGTTAGGAATTCTCTTTTTCCATAGCTTTACCTTCCTCAGCAAATGTATAAGAAAACCAAAGGGCGTGCACAACAACATTGTATAGGTGTTTCCTAATTCTGAGACTGATTTTAGCAGTGATTGTGTCTCATATGTGAAAGCACTGTCTTTATAGATGACATATGCTATGTTGTGGGGAAACAGAGGATCCCATTGAAAGCAAAATCTCTTTCCAAACTTTGTTCTGCCAGATGCAGCCTCCCTTAGCATTGAATTCCAGCCTTGGTTTTCTTCATAGCAATTTCTGGCTTTTGAAAATCTCCTTACTCAACAATTTGTGCTTGTGGGGAAAATATAGAAACCACACAATATTTTTTTCACTATTGCTTTTTTTACATCTCAGGCCTCTTTTTATCTATATCCATATACTTTGAAACATGGCTAACCTGTAATTATGGGAAGAACAAATAGAGTCATATCACACAACCTGGCATAATATGTTAAAGTTGTTGATTTTTTGGCCATCTTGAGAAGTGAAGAAAAAACCCACCATCTTGGTAAGAATAAATTAGCTAAATAAACATTGCCCAAACACATATTGAACTAAAGACAATTATGTTAACAGTAAGTACATATATATGTAAATACAGACACACAATATCTATATTGAACGTATTATTATCATGTATGGGATTCTCTTCCTAATCTCATAATTGAATGCAACCACTGATCTTATCTTACCCCAACACTGTAATTTTCAAACTTAAACATTGAAAGTAAGAATAGATCTTTTATGTAAAGCCATGTAGGAGAAGCTACACATGAAAAATATCAGTGTGATGCTATTGGAATGCAAAGACTTTAATGAAAGCTTAGATAAAAACTCAGCAAGTCTCTGGGGACATTTCCAGAAATGAGTGATTCTTTGCTAGAGGAGTCTACAAAATCAGATTCAGTTACCTAACTGAAGTGCTTTTTCAACTAATTATGCACTGGTGTCATGCTCATGCTGATGTTCACTTTTATGCAAAATACAGAATGTCAGTGTTGCTCATAGTGAAGTCACTGGCAAACCTTGCTTTGATTTTAATGAGTTCTGGATCTGCGTTAGCTGTTTAAATATATGTTTTAAGGCCCAGTTTCTCTGCTTACTGAAATCAATGGAAATTCTCTCAAATCAGGTTAGATTGGGATAAAATAAATTTTATGAAGACTTTAGAAAGAAGTATTCCCATTACGCTTAAGTGACATACTATAGTGGAACAGATCTCTGAACAGAGCAACTTGAGTTAATAAAATATGTGGGGAGGAAAACATGTATTCCTTAACCTGCTAAGCCTTATCTTTGGGGAACAACATATGACAAAGACCCCACATAAGGAGAACAGAAAAGTAACTCTGTAGAACTACTCTTCTTAGGGATTTCTTTCTGTAGTCTGGTCCTTTACACTTAATGCAAGTAATGTCCAATAGCTGTCACTACATGATTCTTTTGCAGTGATCACTAAATTAAGCCCTGAATTGAACAGGCAGTTGGTGTGATATTTTGCTGCCCAAAACCTCAGATGAGTAAATTAAGTGGTAGAAAGGAAGCCAGCAGCAGGAAACCCAGGTGTCTGGAACTGCAGTGTCCAGACTGCCCAGGGGCCTCAGGGGAAGCCTCCCAGCCTTTCTTTCACCTGCCCCTTCTATTCAGGGGTGCAGAGGCTCAATCAAGGGTTTCCTTTGCAGTTCCTAGGAAAATACTCTAAGGATGGAGAAGCCTCCCTCAGGCTCTGCTCCTTGTCATAAACAGAAATCATTTGCCTTTTTTTCACAGCACAGTTGTCTTTGTTCTCCTATATGGTCTCTTAGGCCAGAATCTTTTCTTCTCAAACTGCTCCAAGAACTGTGGGCTTGAAAGACGCCTTTCCGAAAGGGAGCTGCAAAGATGCTGCCTGCATTACTCTGAGGGCCTGTCTGCACAGCTGGGGCTCAGTGGCATGTGCCTGGAGCAGGAGCCTCGTTAAGTTGTGCCTTGCTGGGGCAGGTGCTGGATCCTCCCAACGATAATTGTCAATTCCCAATGAAACACAATTCAGAATCAACTCTGAGCCCTTCCTGGATCTAAACTCGGCTCAAGTGCTCACTGTACTCCAAACAGGAGCAAGCTGCAATGGCACAGGGTAAGCCCGAAATGGTTTATGAGAGGAAACAACGACCTTCACCATTCTGGGAGCCTCGGGTGGCAGAGGCAGAGGCTGAGCCCAGGCCCAGCACCGCCTCGGTCAGCTCAGCACCGAACCTCCAGCCCTTCTAACATCTCCACACGCCACTCAGACAGGGAGACGGGAAAGTCTTCAGGCAAGCCCCTCGGTGGGGGAGGCTGTACACCCTCCCCGGCCCTACAGCTCAGCAGCATCCCCAGGACTCCGGGCTCCCTCGCCGGGAGCACAGTGTCAGACGCCGCAGGGCAGCGCGGAGCTCGCTGCTCAGGCGCCTCTACGGACGCTGTGGCGGGACACCACGAGTGCGCACGGCGCAGAAACCCGCCTCAGGGCCGGGCGGCATCCAAGGGGAAAGCCAGGCAGGGAGCGAACGAGCGGAGCTCCCGCCACCAGCGCGGCCCAGGACGGCAGGGACACCGTGGGGGAACCCTGGTCCTAGAAAGACCCACGGTGAGCTGCATTAAAACTTACTTGCGCCCTCAGTGCAGTCTTCTCGCACCCTCTTCGCGCACTCCTTGCAGAACTCTTGCACCCTCCTTGCCGCTTCTTTGCAGCCTCTTGGCAATCTCCTTGCACTCTCCCTACAGCCTTCCTTCGCCCTCCTTGCACGTTTCTTGCACCCTCCTTGCTCGCTCTTTGCCCTTTCCATCCAATCCCTTTGCACCCCAATTCGTAGCATACTCCTAGCAATCCCCTGCCCTCTTCTGCCCCTTCACAGCGCCCGATGGGAGAGGGACGTGGCAGGGAGCCCCCCGAAAGGACGACCCCCGACTCCAGCACCCGCTCCCCCCTCCCCAGAATAGCAGCGACCGCCGGTGCCACTTACCTACAAGCAGCCCGGCAAGCCACCAGCACCGGACCATGGTGGCCGCTCTGTTTCCTCGCCGAGTCGGCGGCAAGAGAGGCGCGATCGCCGCCGGTGCCCGTGGAGCTCAGTGGGGCGCGGCACATAGCGGCGCAGCCATGGGCCGCCTCCGGCGCTCCGGTGCCCGGGGCGGCGGGACCCCGGCTTCAGCTCGCCGGCGGGAAGCTGAGAGCGGCGGGGCAGGCTCCGGAGCAGTCGTCCTGCTCAGCCCCAAGCCTTGCGAAGGGAGAAAAAAAGAAAAACAACCAACCTATTTTAAAATAAATCACCACAACCTACCCCGCCTTGGCTGCGGAGCGCGTCCCCCGGCTGCTGATAGCTTTAACGGAGCTTGGCAGCCACAGGTTCAAGTTGCCAGAAGAGGTGGAGACTGCTTCGCCTGCGCCCCACATGCGGCCGCGCACCGAAAACGGGGAAGGAGGAGGAGGAAGGAGGGCGGGCTGCCCCACCACGGCCGGCTCCCCAGCCACGGCACCAGCACTTGTCCCTTAGCGATCAGCACTGGCACTTCCAGCTAGGGGACAGGCACTTTTCCGTCAGGGACCTGCCTCAACGGCCGCCCTGCCCACATGGTGCCGTATGGCGGCATCGGCCGCTCTGTGCTTCAGGGCTCCCGTGGCGGGTCAGGGCGAGTGTCTCCTTCACCTCACCCCCACTCGAGGCAGTGGGGTTACCCCGGGTTCCTCCAGACCCCAGAGCTGCTGTGGGGGCTCGGGCCAGCTCTCAGTGGGGTGCTTCAAGGGGATCACATGGGCTTTCCACCCGCCACGGGCTGTGGCTCCCTCACACCCATTAGCCCTTCTTTATCTTCAGCCTTGGCTTCTGGAGCCATCAAGAGATAGCCATGTGTCCCCTGAAGGGCCTGAAGCCCTTTGCAACACTTTCAACATCCCATGGTGAGAAATTGTATGACCCTTTGAAGGCAACTCAGAGGTACCCACCTCAGGCATTGCTTGTCTGGGGCCCTGGCTGCTCATGCCAGCCATTTCCTTTCCTTTCTACTACCAAGATGAGGCCTGCAGGCAGAGCCATGACTGATAATACAACCAGCTCTTGGCACAAAGCTATACACAAATCTGAACTTAGATGTGTCTAGGACCAAACCACACTTCTCTTTCTCTATACTGATGATTAGAAATAAACTAGGCTGTTCACTGCCCTTCAAACACAGTAAAACGGCACGAGTCTGGTAATGTGTGGTTGTCTTTGGAAGGGGTGAGGCAAAGAGGCAATGCCATGATGACTCTGATAGCCTGACCCGTGCTGGCACTAGAAGTTGAAGTTTGGTGCATTTTTCTAGGCTGAAAAGCTGGGTTGAGTTTTTGCAACTGAGTCAAAGAAATCAAAATACTCATATGCCCCCAGCTGAACCCCGAGACACTTCTTTTGGGGCGTTGGACTAGATCTCCAGAGGTCCCTTCCAACCCCTAACACTCTGGGATTCTGGGATTCTTCTAGTGAAACTGGCTGTTTCACTGGGAAAAGGAAAACTTTAGGGGGAAATAAACTAGTCTCCAAGTTCACAGCAGTAATCTTGTTGATTGCAGTGAGAAGTGGAGGCCTCATTCTGCAGTCACGTATTTGCTGAGCAAAGGCTTCAACATGCTGGGGTGAGTTCTCAGTGCAGTGAGTTTATTACTTTGTCAAAAATAATGTTTAACATCTTTAATGTGAATTGGGACAAACTTATCTGTCATGGGTGCATAAAGAATTAAAGTTTAATGATACTTGCCAAGATAAAAATAACAAAGCTCATTTGTAATGCAGGCACTCCTTTCTCTAGCTGATGTTTTTATCTCTTTTTGTTTCTCAAATTCCCCAAACCAGTCATTCTCGGTAAATGTCCAAACCACTGTGTTTTTATTATATTTACAAATACATAAATTAGCAAATACATAGGCAAAAAAGTTGTCCTTTAAAATAATGATAGAGAGAAAGGAATAGGTTTGCAAGAAGTTGCCTTTACCAAGCAGGGCATACTCTTTTCAAACACAGGCAACTGAAACTCTGAAAAATTATGGTACAGGTAATCTTCTAGAAGTTACAAACTTCGATTTTGTCTATGCTCTTCTCACATGACGCTTCCAGCCTCTGATGCTAATCTCCTTAATATCTTTTGGAGTATTTTAAGACGATTTGTTTGAGGGAGAGAATAAACCCAAAGCAGCTTAGTTTTTACACAGGTATTTGAAAAGTTTAGTAATCATATGTAAACTATCATGAGCTTTTATCAACTATCAGACTAACAGGGCATAGCAATAGACTTCATTCCTATGGCCTCTTTCATCCCTGAAGCTCCCAAGGCACCTTATCAAAGTAACCAAGTTTCCTTTTTCTCAGGAAGAATTCCTCCTGCCACCATTGTGTCACAGAGCTGCCTGAGCACAGCAGCGCAGCTGTTTCACAGCGCACTGCCCCCGGAGGATGAGTGCCACAGCCTGTTAGAAATACTGGGAGGATTTAGACAGGCGATCGAGTCTTCCAACCTGGAATTCTGCCAGGACATCAGGCTTAAATTCTCAACTTATGTAAAAATTGCTAGGTAGTCTTCAGCTCCTGCAGAGGACCAGCAATGTAAAAATGCCTATAATTTTTATTATCAAATAATTACAGACTACCTGCTGGGCAAAGCACGTGGAGGGAGACAAATGATTGCAAATAGCCTGTAATTCCAGCACAACTATGTGACCTGATTTATGCATTGAAAGTGAATATAAGTTGTTCCTATTCTGATTCAGAAGCACTTTACTCACAGTGCTGTAAATACTAACACAGCTGCAGGGTAACTTGGAACTAGACCAAGGTGTTTTTACATTAGCTATGCTTCACTTGCCTGGCACCTTGTGTAATATTCATTCCTGTGCAAAACAGGTACAGAATATTTGAGCTCAGAATCATGCACTCTTGTCAGCAATACAGGGCAATGAGTCGCCTAGCCTCCAAAGGCCAAATATTTTCTCTTGCGTTTCCCAGACTAGCAAACAACCACACATGAAGACAGCAGACCAGGGAACCAAAGATTAATAAGCCAACAGCTCTGAAAATACTGCTCCTCTGAAGAAAAAGATCCTCAGAGTAGATACTCAGGTCTCCAAAAAGCCATGTCCATGAGCCATAACAACTCTACTTTTGAAGTGCAGTCTTTAAGAAGTAATACCAAGGGATATAATGTTTGCAGAGCTGAAAATACTGGGTGACCTGAAAGTGCTGAGTATATACATTTTCAGCTACTGTTTACCCTGTAGAACCACTTGCCCTTTATTTCAGTTTCAGGGGTATATTTTATAAGGCTGGGGGAATTAGTATGCCCTAACAGCTTTCTTATATGTTTAGGCACAAGATTACTGCAGAAATGTTAATGAAAGTACTATATTAAAAAAGATCTTTCTTAACATCCAGATCCTGTTTTCATCCAGGTAATGTCTGCTGCTATAGGTGGTCACCTTTAAAATGTTGTTCTGCATCAAGATAGAGTTTAAAGGTACAGCCAATATCTTTCTAAGTGCCTGTGAATTACTTCCAATCTATGGCTTCTTTTGTCAAGTCTTAGCTAAGAATAGATGAAATAGATAAATCCCTGTTTAGGGGGGCTGGTGGGAGAAAAGCTAGGTGACCCTCATGGCAAGAACTTCATTGAATCTCACTGGGAAACTCTGGAGGGAGCTATATACATTTAATGCACTTTGACTCACCAACAGATGGACCATGATGCAGAGTTGGCAGGTGGGGACAGAAAAAAAGATACACAAAAGCTAAAAAAAATAAACAACCATGGAAAAGATTCTTGAATTTCTCAGAAAAAAAAATAAATATGAGGTGCAGATTCTATTTCTTTCACTCTTAAATGAAAACAGTTAGTGTGTGCAGAGGATTCTTCATCAGAGATACGACATACAGAGCCTTTATTCATTAATTCTCATACCATGGCCAAAGAAAAATAGCATTATCTTCCCCACAGGGACACTGGGGCCAAGGATGATGTATTCTGCTCGAATCAGTAAATGGTGTCATCAGTGCTTGTCTCAGGACATCTCCCAGCTATAATGTGCAGTAATGAATACCCTGTTTCTCTCAGTTCAGCACAGAACAATGCTTCCCTGCTGTGCAACATACTGTATTATTGCCACACTCTTCACCATTAGTAAAGAAAACGTTAACATTGCCCTCCTTGATCACCTCTCATTCTTACACCAACCTGATCTCAAGCAAGTAGTTTCCTCTTGCTTTTTTGTGATTGCAAAAGCCTGTTAGGACTCCACCGTTTGAGGCTGCTGGTGGATATATGAAATTGCTGGTGCTTTGGTTGTCTTTATCAACCATCTGAGTTGAGTGCCTTCTCATAGCAGAGCAGTGAAGGAAATATCACCTTCCTCTAACCTGTTACTTTGTGCTACTCACTGAGAAGTAGCATTAAAAAAAAATTTTGCAGAGTCATTTGATGCATATCCAGTGCATTTTACAGCCTAACAATAAGAAAATGTGAATTAACCTTCCAGGGTACCTGGCTCAGTGTATGTATTTATATGCTAAATAGTGCTGGAGTATTATTTACATGCTTAGCTGGGGTTTGTCCTTTCTAGAGAAGTCTGGATTGCTACCTGTTATACTTGGCTCATGGTGATTTAAATAGGAATTTATAGACCCTAAAGCATCTGCAAAATGTCCCAGTTCTTCAAGGCCAATGTAAATGCAGTGAGGGGGGGAAACCACAGAAAGAAAAGGTTAACGAGGTTTCCCCTTGCCTCCCTCTTGGCACATTTTATAATTAACTTTATAATGTCTGAGAGCAAAGATTTGAGGCAGATAAAGCTTCCACATCCTTGGAGATAATTGCAGCAGTTAGTGTAGCACATCACACCAGAAGCAACTTGGGTTTCATTGCACTAGAAGTTGTTGAGGATATGTGCACTGCAGGGCACTGTGGAGTGCTGGCTACACATCCCAACATGAAAGCAGCATGCTGTGATTTATGTCATCATTCTAATCAGGAATGCACATTAATTCAGGGTCCCTTTTGGGGCTAAGGGAAGACGAAAGAATCAAAAATGAGCCAGCTTTCTATCCTGTGCAAGGAGCCACTGTTTTCCAAAGTGTGAAGGAATTAAGTGTGTTGTTAGTTTTTGCAGACACTTTAGAAGGCAGCTAGAGGAGAGGTCTTGCTACATGCTGCAGTGACAGCCACGGGCAACAGAACCTTCTTATGTCCCTGGATTCTATCAGCATTAAGAAAATTTAAAATTTAAATAGATCTTGAAATTCTAGCCCATGATTTCTTATGAATGACAGATCCTTCCTGCCCTCAGTCCACCACTTTCTCCAAGCCTGAAAACTGACGCTTCCTTCTTAACAGCAAAAAACTGGGAAAGACGTTTGTGGTCTGGTGGTTACACCATGGGGTTGGAAACCAGAACAAGTGTTGTTTCATATCTGGGCCAAGTTTCTTGTTCACCATGGACTTGATCCTGCCAGCTGCTGAGCACCCATTGATTTTTCAAGGCCAAGCCCTCACACAATTTATGTGAGTCCAAGTTCTTGTTCCAAAGCAAAAACTGGGCCTATATTCAAAAAATTGGTGCTGATACTGTGGTTATGCTGCTTCCTTCACAATCCCAGCAGCCTAGCACTAATTTCCATTCTCCCTTCTAGTGGCATGAAAGCTGGGACAGTCATGCTTCAACACTTGACACCTCCAAAGCCCTGATTCCTCCTTAGAATTTAATTCTACTCCCCCTCTAGGGTTTAGCTTTTTCAGATTAGTGGGAGATCCTGTACTCTTTCTGCCCATACCTAGGAAGTGAGAAGAGTAACAATCTGGAAAGAAATTGCTTTTATTCTTATGAATTGCAAAATCACCACAGGCTCTGACTTTTGCTAGAGGAGAAGCTACTATAGATACAGAAGTAGTCTCTACTGAGACTGGCAGCATGTGGCTTAGAAACAACAAGCAAGTGTAATCATATATCCATATATCTAGTCTGGTTGCTGGGCAAGCAATAAAACTTCCTCAAGGTTTATTAATGTTCACCCGTTAGGACTGTAGAAACTTAGGTGTTAGCATCTAATAAATACCTTAGATGTGTGATTTTATGTATGTTTTCCATGGACTTTGTGGTGACTGTGAACTAATTCTAAGGTTCTGCAAAAAATAACCAAGAAAAGCAGCTCTATTGTCAGGGAATCCACAGGGGTCCATGAATCCTAAAAGACTGGAAACCACCACTGAGATCAATGGATGGATTATTTAGATTGGATAGGGCTTCTTTTTTGCATCCTTATGTGTAATCCAATTTTCAGTGTAAGATTTCAGCGTAAGAATTTCCAGTTGCACCACTCCATGCAGAAAACTGTACAGATCTGGCTGACTCCAAGAGTCTGGCTCCAAACATGGCCTCTGCCATTCTGCAAAGACAGACAAAATAAGAGGGAACTTGGGCCATCAATAAAGAAAGGTAAAATAACCATATCTTTGTTCAGTGGCTATAGTAACCATAAGCAGCTGTTAAAACAGATTTGAGTGTGTTCAAAATCCAAGCCTTTCTGTGGTGCGTAGTCAGGGGCTGTTACAATAAGGCTTGTTTTCTCCTCGTTAAAACAATCATTTACTCTTTACATTTAGGAAGATAAATGTTCTCATGGCACAGAATGATATCAGAAAAGATAAATTACAAAGGCCACCAGCCAAATCCATGCTACTGTGAGAAATGCATCGTAAATCGTTGCAGCAGACACGTCTACTCTAAAGCAGTGTTAGTATGCACCTGCTCCCTGCTTGAGAGCAGCTCCTTGCATGTTATATTCCTGCAAAGCATGAAAATAATCTTTACAGGTGTCTGCAAACAGCAGCCAAGACTGGTGTGGTGCTCAGGAAAACATCTATGTCTGTGCAAAAACTATTTAAGGATATGAACTTTAGTTCAAGCCTTACATGTGTAGTATCCTTATACAGCCAAAACATTATTTCACCTTTTTTCTTTTTTTAAAGTAGAGGAAACAATGGAATCAGGGATGTCTTTTGAGTGCCTTGGATTATGTAAGCACACTTTCATCTGTGAGTGCCTTGTGGGTACCTGACTGTTCAGCACACTTGCCAGTACGTCTCGTTGCACAAACCCTCCTTGCTGCCCCTTAATAACCACCAACTGTCCCAAACTGCTGACCTATTAACCAAACAAACTCTGCTAAATATTGCCATGTGTTAGTGTACTACTATTTTTCTAATTGCTAAAAACATGTCCTTCCTGCATTCAATAGCCTCTAGAAGAGATTGTTAACATCTGGGTATTTAGCACAATAGAGGCTTTAAACTTAAAGGAACATTGTCCAGGTTAGTCAGTGAGTTTGGCCATTTTTTATAGATAATTCTTTTCATGTTATCCATGTTACATTTGAAACAGTCAATCAATGGCTCTCATGAGGATTAAGTCAGCAGAGAGCATAGTTCATTATAAAAAGAACAGACCTGAGAGAAGATGTATGTGACCTTGGGCAGGGGATGGTGGACTGTTTTTTGACTGGATGTACAGCTTTGTGCTGGGGAATGAGGTGAGGGGAAAAAACCCCTCTCTTGGTATTTTCTGATGTGGTTGTGTGGGATAGCTGCGAGCCTCATGACCCAAGAAGTCCCAGTTGCTCCCAGCTATTTAAGGATCAGTGTATGAAGAGCAGTCCAGACTGCTTTGCCTGTGGCTTCAGTGGTGAGGGAGTCCATCGTACATATGGCTGTAATAATTCCGAAAACCTAATTTTATTTTCCACCATTAATTGCAAGAGGCTTTTTCCTCCTCCTTTTTTCTTGCTGTGGTGGACAAGTCATTTTTATTCTTGTTTCTAGACCGCTTCAACTCCTGCAGTTGTGAACTAGTTTGCTGTTACAGCATTTGTATTTTAAGCATGAAAAACAGATGTCTAGACCCAGTAGTGTTGAGGAGAGAGATTTCTTTGGTATTTGAACTATAAATATTGAAAATTTCCCCTCATCTTACGTTTTGTAAAGCTTTGTTTTTACAAAAGTATCTTATCTTAAATCAAACTGTGTCTCTGTTTAGTTATACCAGTCCTTTGGAGCAAATACAGTCTATCACTTCAGCGACAGTTTAGGTATTCCAAAAATAAGGTGATTATAAATCTGACCTCTGTACCCATATGTCCCAAAATCTTAGGGATAAAGCAGAGATTGTCCACATTTACAGAGGCAAGATTTAAACCTCAGTATCTCAGTGAGTTGTGCGTGTGCTGTAAATAATGATATTGTTGGGCTCAAGATTCAAGCTTTCACAGAAAGAGGTGACTTCTGTGCCTTTCAGTACCAGCCTTTCCCTTTTCCGCATCACCACTGCAGCTTCATGACACACAGCTGCTTGATTTCATGGATGCTGGGAAGTCACAGCTATGTAAATGCCGATACCACCTTGTGATGCTGTTGGCAGGAGCCTGGAGCCACAAATGTGCTACAGGACAGAGGGAGACAGAGACCTGCACCAAGACCCCAACTCTGCAAGTAACTGCCCAGCCTGAAATACAGAGTTGAGAGCGGGACCTCTGATCCTCTGAAAACAGAAAGTGCAATTGATTCTTTTCACTTAGAAGCATGACTGGTGTTACATTTCCTGAACTGGACAAGGGTGGTCCAGATGTCCATGACAGATTTTTGCATAAGCACTTTACATTTTTGTTTTTCTAGCTGTTTGCTCTTCTTCTCTAGTTTAAAAAAAGCTCTTCATACATAGTCACTGCTGTTGAAATCACTGCCCTAAAAAAGAAGTTACATCAGCCTTTAGCCTTCAATAGTTTATTGGATGTCTGTTTGCCAGTTGGGAAAGCAGATGAAATTAGGCAGACAAGAAAATCTGTAGGACAGTTATTTATGTGAATTTTGGGTTATTTTTTCCTCAAACAAGTCAGTAGTGCAACCATATGCTGGAAAAAATACGTCAAGTTTTACCCAATCTACTCACAAGTCAAATAATTGGACATAAGAACAGATTATTCAACTGCATGTGCATTTTGAACAATCTGGAATGCTATTTTTTATGGACCACACTCCAAATTATTCAGAAGATCTGCAAAAAGTCAAAATGCAATAAAAATGCCATGATTCTGTCTCTTATCTTTATTCTCATGCATGTTTATGTGCCCACTCCATAATCACTGTGTACAGAAAGGTCCCAGTCCTACATGCAGAGAGCTGCCCAGGATCCCTGGTGAGGAAAAATGGAGACTAGTTGCATACCTCCATGTTTCTGTAGAGATGGGCAGATCTGAAATACATCCATTCACTCTTCAGTAAAGAAATCAGAATGATCTGAATTTGTTTACTGCAAACCAGTGTGCTACCAGAATAGAAAAGATTGCTGTTTGATTGCTTTTGGTCCATATCTGCAGATATAACATGAAAAAAACATCTTTGTTTCTGAAAGACAATGCAAGAACACAGGTGATGGAAAAAGCTCTTTCTCTGCTTCAGTTAGTAAAAATCTGAGTGACTTTCAGTGTATGATCTAAAGGCATGACCTGAAAGTGAAAGTGCCTCCTCCTTGGTCTAAACTGAGGTTACATTCAGTTGAAAATGTGTTGAGATGGGACATTTTTCTGTTTGGCTGCCTCTGTGAGATGATCCCAGCTTTCTTAGGTGAAAGGAATCTTTTCTGCATTGCCTCTGAGCCTGATTTCTGTTTTCTGTCCCAGCAACAATACACTGGGAGGACTGGTCTCAGCAAACAGCAAACAAATTGCCATCAAATGAGTGTTCAGGTGTGAACTTGACCCAGACTGACTCAAGATATCCTGGTCAGCCAATTGGTAAAAAGTATATGCAGAGATTAGCTTTTACTGCCATGCATGATGCAACTGTAAGGTTATAGCCATGCTTCAAGAACTTTTTAAGCCTGGAGAATATAAATGCTGGTTAATCCTTTCAGTTAGGACACTAGGAAGGTGTAAAATTCATATTTCTCATGAAATAAATAAATGTTGCTGACTATGTAGCCATAAACTCCCTTGAAAAATACCGCTCTGCACCCTGGCAGTTCCACCTGACTTAATGCATCATTATGCTCAGTAGTGATATATTTCCTTCTGGAATTCTTACAAGGTTGTTTCTTATTTCTCTTTGTAAGGTTTCTAAGCAAAGAACAAGAGAATATAATACCTTCATAAACCTCCCCACTGACGGCAGGGGATGGTAGTTGCCTTTTCTAGGCAACTCCTGGAGAAGAGCATGGTCACAGGAAGGTTAGTATCAGATAATCATAGTAGTAAATAATATATTAGTACAGATTATCATAAGTAATGTTAGAATTTGAATCTCACAAGTTAATCACATTTGAATTCCTTCTTTCCTTTAACATCTAAGGAAACAGAAAATGCTGAGTGTACAAATATTAGTCCATCTGTCTGACCATGCCCCATCCAGGGCCCACTGAGCTCAGTGGAAAGGCTGCTGTTTGCTTCAGTGGGCTCTGGTCACCCCATGTGCCTGCAAGACACTTAATTCTCTAATAACAAAAATAAACTAAAAGAGTTTCTGGGCTACTTCTGAGTTAGCTTCTGGAATATCAAACATAAGTTTTCATTCTCTTATTTCTTGATTAATGCATTGAACATCAAATTTTTTTAGTCGCTTCTGAACTTTAATCAAGGAGAAATGATCCCCCAATGGGCATTTTAATCTTGTTTCTATATTTTTAAAGGAAATTAAATGTTAATTGCTGCTAGGTAAATTCATCTAAAGCAGCAATTTTCAATTCATCCCACAAACAGTAAGAAAATAAAGATAATTGTGTGGCATTTCCTGCTGAATAAAGGGAGCAATGACTTTTTTTCCCCAATAATATTTTTAGAATAAAGTATTTTTAAAGATTACTGTTAGTGTATATTTTTAAATGTCTGCTACTTTCAAATGTCCAGCTAAGCCAACTGCAGTAATTGTTAGGAAAATATTTCTCTCCCTGTCTCAGAGGTGACTGTGTAAGAACTATGACTTTGTTTAAGGAGAGATTAAAAAGTAACAAGAAATTGCCATTGCATATTTGCTAGCAGGCTGCAAATAGAAAGCCCAGCTGCATGAGTTGACTCATATGTGACATCCATGCTGCTATGGTGTGTGTAGCTTGAGTCCATTGAAGGAAATAGTCAGACACATTATAGCACAGCCTATTATCAACTTGCAAGTCAAGACTGTTGATTTTGGGATCTCACCACTTGTACCTGCCCTTTCATTATGGGTTGGGACTGATCTTCAGATGTTCTGCCTACACTGTCCCAGGAAGTTTCAGAAGATGTTACAGGCTGGCTACCCTGAAATCAAGGCATCCCAAAACACACACAAATTGGGACCCACACGTCTGGATTTCCAACAGCAGTACCCACAAACATCCAAATTTTAGGGCTGAGCTCTTGTATTGCCAATGATTTAAACCTAAAAAATGGCTTTGGACTAAAATTTCTGTAAGGCTTACCACTAAAAACATCTCTGTAGGCAGCAAGGAAAATCCTTGTGGTTTCAAATACTACTTTTTGATCTTTTTGACAAAAGCATTGGCATTATCCTGTGAAGCAAAGATGAAGCTGTGAAGATCACATCTTCCACATCATTGCAATCACAAGGAAAAAAAAAGTATTGGAAAATGTCTCTATTATATAATCTACACATTAACAGGTGGAAAAACAGCGACATAATTTAGCTTTTGACACAGAAATGTCTTCCTTGGAGCCAAGCAAATTCACTCTGGTGTTTAATCTGAACAGTTGCCAATTTTCTGTCTGTAATGGGAATCCAGTGGAAACTCTGGGGGAGAACAAATTAAAGATAAATGCCACTTTTAGTGCAGAAGCTTTATCTAAGGACCAGTCTCAGATCAGCAGGAGTATTGACTATGGAGTGTGTTGGTTTGCTTTTGTAGTGTCTGCCAGAGTACCAGGGTGACTTGTCTAGTGTGTAAAATTATTACTATGAGTTAAGCCTTCAGAACAAATGGAAGTTCAGGTCCTCTAGACTCACTCACCCTCACAGACACACACATGCTGCTATCTTGGTCATGTTCTGGACCAAACATTGCAGTGCTGCTTTGCAGTCACTCCATCACGTGGTCCATGACCAAAGCTGATGCTCATTTCTTTCTGTCTCCGGAAATGTTTTCAGAATCCATCCACTATCATCCTGAAAGTTTCCTGCTTTGAAGAAACATTGGATTGCAATTAAAAAACCCCATAGGACTAAAGAAAACTGCTCACAGGAAAGTGAAATGTGGGGGGAGGGCTTGAGGGAGTGAAGGATGCTTTTCATTGGGTCAATATGCCTATTTAAAATCCAGAGGGGGTCAAAATTAATATTTTTTTCTCAATTACATATATGTTATTTTATTAATAGGAAATCCTGAGATGTTCAAAGGAGGCAGGGAGCTAAGCTGCAAGTGTCATTGAATTTTAATGATAGATGTATTCCTCAGGCTGTTTTAAAATCCCAGCTTTAATATGTTGCCTCATGAAAGGCTAGAAAGCTTGATTCCAAGCAATAATTAGAAGTCTAATCCCAAGAAAAAATAGATTAAACCAGAGCTCCCCTTTATACTAATTAGACCACAGCTACTAAAATTGAAGCTTCCTTATAGAAATTACTTCCCATTTTTTATTGTTAGTGCATCACTGAATCAAAAGCTGCTAAGTGGGGTAAATGCATCATTAAAAGTCGTAACAATGAAGTTTTCAGTCTAATCAATCTCTCTTACTACAGCACATGCAATTAGTTTAATGAAGTGTCAACATAAGTAAGAAACTGAAAGTAATCTGAAAATTTCTCTAACTGCCTGTTAATGGTGGACTTTCCTTCATTTTCTCCTTTGAAAACATTCCAAGAGCGTTCAGAACTTGAGTGAAATATCTCCTTAAATATTACCTAAGAATGACTTTTGTGTTGGCTGGCTGAAATGAAAAAAATACCAACAAAACAAAGAAAAACAAAACCCAAAACCTTCTAAAAATTACTGCAGTCCTTCCTTTTGCTAAGATGGTGGGAAAAAATCTGGCACTTATTTCTCCTTTTTTTACATCAATAGATATTTTCTTAGGTTACTGGAGATTGAACAGACATGGATCTTTCTACCTTCAGTATAAAACCAGAAAAAAATTAGGACAATAAATAGAAATACAAGAGGGGAAACTTATAAAACAAATCAGTTGCGCAATGGGATAATACTATTAAGACAAAATGCCTCTGGTACCAAAGTTAGATGGCCACAACAAGGGCTCTGCAGTAACATAACAGTGTTGGAAAGATGACCACAAATTATCAATAGATATTTTTAAAGCTTTCTTGCCTCTAAGCTAAGAGAAGAAGCACATATAAAGATAAATACATAACAGAGTTATGTCCCAGTTGGTAGCTGCCAGCCCACTTTTCTTTTGAACTGGCTACAATTTGGGCAGGATGTTCCTGCTGCTCAGAAATCATAGGATCCATCCTCAGGGGACAAGGTTCAATGCAGAGCATGGGACTTGGGGATCTGGACCCTATGACAGTCATGGTTTGATTGGCACATCCTGTTTTAGCACTTCCACAATAATCTGCCTCAGCAAGGCATCACAGTCTGAGCTCAGAAACTCTTGCCAGCTGCAATCCTCCTCTTCCAGCACTCCGAAAGCCCACATGCTGCCATGTACCAGGCTTTTCCCTGGAGCTTGATCCTGCAGGAGCTGCCTCAACCTGGGCATGGGGCAGCAGGCAGCTCTGTCAGAACCTCCCTGCACTACAGCTTGTCAAACACTTCTTTTTTCTCTCCTCACACCAGTATTCCCCTCTGGTTGTGGTTTGCGTATCATCAGAGAGGTATTTGCAGGAGGATAGTAAGGGTAGGGAGGTTTTCCACTAGATTTAAATTCTTTGGAAATGCTCCATCTTGTTTGGAAAAGGACCTTGCTGTGTCTGCCATGTCATGGTGACAAACAGCAAGAATTCCTCTCGCACCATTTGCGCTCCTAAATGCCAGCCACACTGCACTGCCTGCCAAGAGATCCCAGTGCCAGCCTCAGCCATTTGCAGGGGATCACTGAAATCCATCAGCAATCAACAGTTTCTGAATGATAGGCATCGCTGCCAGAGCTGCTATGGCATGAGTGAGAGCCCCATGCTGTGGCACTGCTCTGGGTGGGAAGTTTGCAGGCATCCTCCCTTTCCTTCCCCTCAGCATGCCAGCACACAGCATGTGTTTGGGAGACATTGTTCCTGCAGCCTGCAGTGTGGCCTGAATGGCAATACTGCCCTTAGCCTCCTGGAAGCAGGCTCCCTCTTGAGCCCCTCACTGTCATGCTTTAAATCATCGGTCTGTCATCATTCCAATGCTTCATCCCAGCTTCTAAAGACAGATTGGCAGTCACAATAATGTTTCTCAGTGCAAAGTTTATAAAACATGCCCATTCATGCAGGTCTCTAATACATAACAGTATAAAACGTGCCCATTTCTGCTGTTTCCTCCTAGCAAGAAACTGAGTTTCAGCAATCAGAGGAAAATGGCTCAGGGTAATAATACTACTCTATCCTAGTTGCTCTTACTGTTCATGGTACTCAAAGATATTTTCAACATGCCAGCCCTAGGACAGCTATAGCCACACGAAGCTCTGTCATATAAATACTTCTGAGAGCTTCATTTCTCAAAGCTTCTTCCTTTCAGTTTGTTTTTGAAGAGGAAGAATTTCCCTGCAGAGAGTAATATCATTGTATTTCTTTGTGAGGAGTTTAATCTAAGTTTTTCAGTAAAATGAGAGGCTAGGAAAAAAATACATGTTGAGGATATTCTTAAAGCAGCCTGAGTGGTGAGAAAACTGCAGCCTATGAGGCACCAGTGAGGGCAGTTCTGCTGTGTGCTCTTTTACATCAAAAGACTAAACCAGGTTTGTGCAACATTGCTTGAAGAAGAAAAAAGGAGAAAGGGGGAAAATGTAGATGCTTGAGCACCTAGCTGTGGTGCAAGAGGAATCCAGGCTTTGGGTTAGTGTTTAGAAAAGCCAGGCTCTAATCTCCTATTGCTTATGTGTATGTAGCTGCAGTGTAGATGGTGGTAGCTACACTCACATGGAAGCAGATATTCAGTAATTGTCCTGATGTACTTGCCATATCTGTTTCCCAGTGAAGTCTAGTCTCAGTTCAGGCAGAACTCCTCAGCTTAGAAAGCATATGGCACTTTGTGCTGTCTAGAAGTCCAAGCAGAGCCTACTGCACATCAATATGCTAGGCTGGACAATATCCCAGACACTAATGTAGAACTTTTAATGCAGTAAACATATTTTCCCCTAAAGACAGCTTAGTCTACCAAATGACCTCACTTATTGAAATAATCCATTGGCTTTGTAATAAGTATTCTGTTCCAGTGTATGTGTACAGAATAGAGGAGGATTTCCCATCTCACTTTTTGCTGCACTAGGAGAATTTAAATAATTAATCAATAGTTTTGAATAAAACTAAAATCCAAAGAACTCAACTTGTGAATGTCCTTCAGTTGAAGCAGTCTTTCTTTTCTTGCATATAGTTTTCTTCCTGTAAAACCCTTCTGACTCATTTTATCTGTTTATTGAATTCAATCAATACCTGATACAATGAACTCAGACTTATGTAGAGACAGCATGTATCACACAGCAGCACAGCTCATTCTTCATGGCTTAGGTTTGAGAGAGTTCACATGTCCAAGTCTCTCTAAACATTTACACAGACCAGTATTTCACACCTTTGTAATCTAGAGCATCAGTAAGTGATGCTGTGACCTGCACTATTTTGATAGAGGAAGCAAAAGAGTAAAATACAAAATCTGTCTAATCTACTGACCTGAGCAGGAGGCAGATGACCCTGAAGGAGTGCAGAAGGCAGAGATATTCTTGTGGGCTGTTGTAAATAGTGTAAAGAACTTGGATGTGGCTCCCTGACTCTTTGCAATGCCTTTCTTTCTGTCTACCCCTTACAGAAATGCAGTTTTCAAGAGTAAGATTTTAAACCCTCCCTAAAGAGACAATACCATTAAAGGGCACTGAAAACCACTGCCTCTATCAGCTTCAGACCAGTTCTGATAAAGTTCTGTTCCTGCTTTTCATCCATAACTGCCTGTGCATCCTTAACTCTCCTTTGCTTTCTTATCCATATACATATAAGGATCCCTGACACAGGAATGGCTTCTTGTTATATGCTTGTGAAATCCTTAGCATATAGAATCTCTATTTTTTTCTTTTCTTTTTTTTTTTTTTTAATACAAGAAAAATGAATAGAGTAAATAATAATGTAGGTGATGACTTAGCTGCTCTTAGTTAGACTGGCTACCCTGTCTGAGCACTCAGCTGCACACACATCTCCTATCTCTGTCTTCTCCCATCACTGATACACACATATATATCTTAAAGACTCAGAAAACCAGTATGGACCAAATAAAACATATTTGCAGGTACTTTGAATTGGAGTTGAAAATGAAGCATTTCCAGTCATCTTAAGTACTTACTTTTCCTTTCTGGCATATTTAGCCAGCTGAGAATTTGAAGCAGGTGCCCTCCAGTGACTGCTACTATTATTTGCTGAATTTTGTAGTGTAGGTCATTCTTTGGATTAGTGTGTAATGTGTGTTTTTGTACACATTTGTGGAAGCTCAAAATAAAAATGCATTCCAAAGATAAAATCCTAATCTAAATTCCTGTAGCACTCTAATATTATCCAATTATAGAAAAAGCAATGCTTAATTTGGAAAGAGGAGGCACCAGTTAATGATGAGTTATGGGGTTTAATTACAAAGCAAGATTCTTGTTAAATTGGTATTACTTAATGTGTGAGTATAAATTCTTAGGGTTTAATAGCCTAGTCTTCCTGCATTTTTCCATTTTCCTGTTTATTGAGAAATACGATCTCTGCCTCATGGACACAAAAGCAGTGTCAGGGATTTAGGAACTGGAAATAAATAGGAAAGGAAGAGCAGGTGGAGACAGGAGAGCCACTGTCCTCCTAAATGAACTACAGCCAGGAAAGGTGCAACCACACTGACATTGCTCCATTTTCAAGAAGGCACTTTGTTCCTAGAAACTTCCCATTCATGTCTCAGCTAATCAACTGAGCAAAACACCTGCCAATAAAGAAAATAGCTTTTGTGGCAAGAATGTTCTGGACAAAATTCTATTTGTCCAGTAGAAACCTCTGAGCAGGGTGGATTACTTCCCTCTGTTTCTGGCCTGGGGGATGGAGCCAGGGGATAATGGTATGTCAGAGCCAGTCCCCTTTCCTTAGGTGTGCCACTGCCAGCAGCATCATCAAGGCTTTAAATGTGATTTTAAGTTTTCTCTTCATACACAAGCATGAAAGGCTCTGGCTTGAACTGTGCTCCATGGTTTTCCCAAAGTTTAGAATAATACAGCTCAAGATCTGGGCTCTGGAGTTGTCCCTTCTAGCTCGGGTTGGCAAAGTGACTTGTTACCATATGCCAGATGCAGGGAGCCACTGCACATGATGATTCATGCAGAGATTTCACAGGCTAACAGAGAGCCTAAACACAGGATGTGCCAAAGCCAGTGCAAGCTGTAAGCTCCCACTGCTGTGAAGAATTAAATCATCTTTTTAAAATGCAGCCCTCACTGATCTGTATGACAGAGATAGGAGAAGACAGTGCAGTGCAGTATTTGTGTCAGCTATCACCAAAATGTGATAAATGTGCTGTCAGAGTCCTACAGCTCTATCTGTTTGCTGTCTGGTGGTTGCATGATTCAAGATCAGTTTATGAGTTTCTTCTGGAACCAGATGGTTGCAAAGCAACAAAATGAATGCCAGATACATATAAATGTCAAATGTTCAAACCATTACATGTCAACATATACGAGATGTGCAGCCAGCAGTGCTGCAGAGCACAAAGCCTGAGACAGGCAGCAGCAGGTCTCATTGAGCCAAAGAAATACAGAATTCAGGAAAACTCTGATTCTACTAGAGATATTTGGTGAAAAATAAATCAACCTCTTACAACAAAAATATGACCAGGTCTCCATGTCATGAGATAACTTGCAATATATGTCATGAAAGTGAGTTCTGTCAGATTTAATTACTTTTTTCTTGCAGCTTTAAACAGAACTGGCTTTAGAATGAAGGCAGCTCCTTATTAAAAACTAAATATAAAAGATGAGATTACCAACCATGAGGAATTTACCAACGGAGACAGTATCTAATCCTGTGCAATATCCTGTGCAATCATGCAATATCTGTGATATCTGCAGCATTCCAGAGAATTAGATAAAGGCATTAATTAGTCTTCTTAATTAGTCCCATCAGACAGAATCTGACTGCGAGGTCTTTGCAGTGTTGGAAACACACTTCAGTGGGTTACATTAGCAGACATGATGTGCTTTATTCCAGATCAAAGTATTCTGCCCAGTAGTTCTGCCCTTTTATGCCAAATCCTGATCTCACTGAAATAAACTTTAAAAAATCCCATGGACTTGAGTGGGGCCACATTTTGGACTTTGGCTGCTTTCTATATGTTCTGGCAGAGCTGAATGCAATTTTACAATGACCTATTCAAAATCTTTCCAAACAAACTCAGTAATAAAAGGATTTCCCCTCTGTCAGAAATGAAGTATTTAGATGATACGTGATGAGTACAACCTTTTCTAATAAGGGCTGGATATATTTTCTTCTGAGCTGCACTTCATTCATTTGCTACAAATCCAGGAAGCATTTGAATTGAGTTAGGACCAAACAGTGCAAAGGCTGAAAATGTGGTTATCATCATGTCATGCAAAAGGCAAAGATTCAGGCAGAATCCACTCCCTCCAGAATGTTCCCATCAATATTATGGGTGTGAGAAGGAGCCTGGAGCCATCTGGCCTTTATTAGCTGTGTTTTCAAGCTTGATATACAAGAGGAAGAAGTCTAAGAGACTTTCTGTTACAGTGAAAGATTTGCATCAAATACCCAGTCCCTGAATGCGTGATCCCAGGAAACTACCTGCTAATCAATATAACATGACATTTTGCACCAAGAAAGCTGATAAGTTTAAAAACATAGTTTATGATCATTTCCCTTTCTAAATGTGCCATCCATTTCAGAGGCTTTTATAACTCTTCATTTGTCTCTGCAAGACTCAGCAAGAACAAGTCTTTAGGTAAAATCTGTCATTCTAAAACTTGTTTCTCACAGGCTGTTGCAAACTTTTTTGTCGTCCCAGTACCTCATGTTTTATTGCCATCAGTTGCAACTGCACAGCAGTATAATATGATTATATCCTATAAAAGAACCTGCAGTACATTACTGTGGGCACCATTCTGAACCTTTTGAGATGAGGTGCTGCCTCATGCATCTATGTTCAACAGGCCAGACAGCAAGCTAGTGCCTTTACATGGATGCTGGACTCTCCACACTGAAAACTGGGACCAGGATGGATTGAAATCCATTCTAGCCTTGACCTTACAAGACCTCTGCATGCTAAATTCCTGCTGACTTCAGTGAGTGGTTGAATGTGGGAGGTTGGCAAGACCGAGGCTGGGGTTTTGCTACAGGAATCATTAAAAGACATCCCACTGTACGCCCCAAAAAGTCTTCCAAGGCCTTATTTATAGCTGGACACTGCCTGGGTTGGTGGTTACAGAGGCTGCAGAGATCTATGTGGAGCCCTCAGAGAGCAGGCAGTCGCTCCATCATGGTTGTTCCCTGGGTTTGTTCTCTGCAGTGGCTTGCATAGCATGTGGGGAAATGTCTACCAAATCCATCTACTCTTTCTGCAAAACCCTGCTCCAGCCCCGGGCAGGAGAGTCATGGGGCTGTAATTACCAGTGCTGATGTGGTCCTAGCTCCTCCCTGGACAAAGCAAGAGCTTGCAGAGTCTTGGGTCAGAAAATGATATTTCTCTCAGCGTATTGAAAACTGCGGTTTTTCCTTAAAAAGAAAAACCCTGAAAGTACCTATTCTAAGATTGATGTGTAATATAAATCAGAACTAATCCAATTGAGACTGTTAAAATAAAGTTGCTTTTTCTAACTGAAACATCTTTATGTGACTAAAATATAGTAAAGACACAACTACTGCTATCAACTATTTTAAGTGAGATTTCACTTTAATCAATGAGATTCTGATAAATGTTTTTTCTGGCTATTCTCAGAGCTTCAATCTGTCAGTATTTATTACCCATATTTTCAGACCTGGAAGATTAGTCTGCTCCCTACTATTAGTAAGCTGCTATCACTTTGAACTTCCTATGAGGGCTGTGCTGTCAGATTGGCTGTTGCCAGCTCCATGGTTAGCACAGGGGTGGGATGAGCAAGGCTTTACTCTTCTGTGTGGTTTGGATTCCCCATCTTTGGCTTCAGATTCTTGGCTGGGAAGTGAGAGACAATGCATGCAATTTTACTCATCCAGATGTGAAATTTTCTTTGAAGCACAGCTGAAAAGTCAAGAAATTAGGATGACTTTTGTACTATTTGACCTGGTACAAAGGAAGATTCGTCTAAAAAAGATGGAGTCCATTTGGCTGTGCATCGTGCGGGTGTGCAGTCAGCATTCGTGTGCTTTGAATTGCCTTCACTGTGGTATGTCTGCTTCTCCCAAGGAGCAGGATCTGAACCAGCACTCTAACATAGCATCTTCTACAGTTGGAAGTGTAGAGTCTGCTTTGGAATATTGAAAGCAAAAAGAACTCACAGAATCACAGAATCATTTGGGTTGGAAAGGACCTCTGGAGGTCATCTAGTCCAACCCCCCCACAGTGGGCAGGGACATCCCCAACTAGATCAGGTTGCCCAGAGCCCTGTCAAGTCTCACCTTGAATGCCTCCGGGGATGGGGCCTCAACCACCTTCCTGGGCAACCTGTTCCAGTATTTCACCACCTTCATGGTAAGGAACTTTTTCCTAATATCAAATCTAAATCGACTCATCTCCAATTTAAAACCATTGCCTCTTGTCCTTTCACTACAGGCCTTTGTAAATAGGTTGTCTCCTGTGGTTGTGAGAAGGGAAGCTGTGTTTCTGGAAGTTGTCCTTCTGTTTCTTCTTCCTCCATGGACAAGCATATAAAAGCAGCCAGAGTCACAGGGACATCAGTGATTTCCATGGAAGATTCTTGCAGAGAACTTTCATACTCAAAAATGAAGAAACAAGACTAAAGATTGTCTAGCTCTCAAAAAGGTGGGACTCTGTCAAGAAGAGAACTTTTCTACTTTAATACTACTAACTGACAATTTCTCCACTGAAAATCAATGTTAACAGGATTTCTTCCAAGCCTCCCACATCCCCAGGTTAGCACCTCCTTTTTACTGCCTTGAGGAACCCCCAAAGTGAAGGTGCCAAGCATTCAGTGCCTGTAGCATGGTGGCAAGGCCAGGCCATGCTGGGGGGACTGACCTCCCCCTCATCTCCTCTGCTTGTCCCAAAAGGTCAGAGCAGCAGCATGTGCAAGGAGACTGTGCTGGGGCAATGGAGGTGCTTTATCACTCTGCTGTCTTTCACAACTGCTGCCTTCCCACTGATAAATGCTCCTTACTTTGTCCTTGCGCTCAGCGAAAGGCTTTTCAGATTGCCTGTGCAGTTAATTTTATCTCCGTCGCTGGTCTCCTCATTTCTCTTCCCACACAAAACAAGCAGCCTGACAGCAGAGAGCTAACCAGGAGGAGAGCCAGAAGCAGTGCGTGCCAGCGGCCCATAGCATGCAATCAGCCACTGTCTGAACTGTGTCAAAGCACCTCCGTTCACTGCAGGGAAGACTTTTTTGATGCCCCAGACAGATATTTGAGACAAGACAGCGCTTATATACTTCATTACCTGTCAGAGAGAGATGGAAAATGGGTGATAAGGAAAAAAGGTGGGGTGAGAAGCACTCTGTTGACATTGGTAGTGAAGAGGTGAGTGTGGAGGCTCCTGGGTGGCCTTGGGAAAGCCACCATTGCATGTTTGGACTCCCCAAGAGGGGCAAGGCTTGTGTCTCCTCAACTCTATGGCACATATGGAAGGGATCCAGAGGACTGCTAAAGCGCAAGCTGTTGTATAGCTAGGGAAAAATATTTACTTTGTTTACCAAAGTGAGTGAAGTCAGTAAAGAGGCCAAGCTCAGTTCAGTCTGCCAGGAAAATGACTGGAAAGAGTAGGAACTACAACAGGGACTGTTGCCCTGGCCTGCAGGCCATGGACGTGGTGTCTGCGTCTTGTTGTGGCGGTTCAAAAGGCTTTTCTGTTAGTTTTGTCTTCTCAGTGCTTAGCCATTGTCCTTAGTGAAAGGGAAAGGGTCGAACCATGTTTCCATCGTAGTATGAGGTCAGCCTACGGACAAGCCTGGGAACTCTGCTTTATCCCACTCTGCTGAAGTCTGGTAGATTCAAATCAGTGCCCCGTGGTTTGATGAAGTCAGTATTGCAAGACAACCACTGCCGTGAGTCACAGACTTACTGATGCAATGCCAGGACAGTGCTGTACCAGGGTGTCTCCAGCACAGGTTCCCATGGGAGAAAACCATGGATGTGATCCCTGAGCAGGCCCTCGTTTAGCAGATGCTCACTGACAGTAATTGCATTCCCCAGAGGGAACTAGGCTGACTCACAATCAAATTTTTAATACAAATTTTGGGATGGGCAGTGTTTCTGTTCTGAGTCACACTAAGCCATTCCTCTTTACGACTGGAAAGATGCTACCACAAAGTTTCAACTGAATGCTGTGGTGCAGAAGATTTCACACAGTTATCATGGGGCCTTTATGGAGGTCACTTTGTTCTCAGCAGGATCAAGGTCCCTCCACTGCTGCAGCCATTCCTATGGCATGCTCCAGGAGTCAAGTTTTGTGCAGGAAATGCTCAAAGCGGTCACTGAGCGATTACAAGTAAATATATAATTGGAGCTCAATGCTCAAAAGTGTCAGGAGCCAATATCATCACCCTCCCAAGTCATGCTTGCATTTAAAAGTCCCAAGGAGGCCCTTGCTGTCCTCATTATAGTCCCAGATGAAGACTGAGCCTCTCTTTCTGAATAGAGCAGCTGCTTTACCAATGCTAGTGGAGAAATTGCTACGAAACTCAGCTGCTCAGGAGGACCCCAGCAGGCTGCCTGAAATTCTGGCCAAGAATAATATTACAGTACAATGTAGTGAGTTTGTTTTTCACAAGGTTCTCCTAGCTTCCATGGGCTGGGTGCATGACTCAAAATTAATGGAATGCAATAATTAATTTCACTTGTCAAGCCAGCATTACCCTATCTTCTGTGCTGAAACTGGTGTTGCGTCACACCATGTCTCAGTTTAGGGTGAAATCCTAGAGGAAATTGTACATGGAAAAGTCATGGACAGACCTAACTTGGGACTGGATACATCATATCTAAAAGGGTTACTTTTATATCTGATAGTTTCCTTTTAATTAAATGTAAGCATGCCTAAGAAAATAGAATTTGAGGTCAGGAGTTTTGGATGGAAATCCAAATGACCAGGCCAAATGTTGTGTTTCAGAGAGAAAGAAGCAGTGTGAGGGACATTTTTTTTTTTCAGAATGTAGAGATTAGCTGGTTTTGTTGAATAAATCCTTCAAGTGCTAGTACTACTGCTAGTACTTCAGGGTGTCCTCAGACCCGTGGAGAACATAGTTTGGTGCCGGCTGAGCAAAGGGCTAATGCAAACCATGGGTCTGCTCCCCTGCACTGGTGTTTCCTCACTGTCCCTCTTCCAAAACCCAGTTTGCTCTCCTTCTAGAAGACTTGGGATCAAATGTGAACTGGACACATGAGCTTACAAAACCACAAAGATTTAATATCTGGGTCTCAGTGACTATATTGCAGATTTCCCAGCCAGGGTGAAGAGAAGCACCTGTAACACAGTGGTGAGCCACTGCCTCCAAGGAAATATTGCTTCCCTCTGTGTAGCAGCAGGTAGAGGCTGGAAGGATTGGAGTGGTATGAGCCACTATTGCAATTACTGGTGTTGTTGGATGAATGTTTTCCTCTGTGCTATGCAAAATTGTACTCTCTGGGAGAAAGAAAAGCAACTCAAACCTCCTCAGAAACCACTTAGGACAGGAGATGCAGAGAGAGATTAATGTTAGGAATGAATACAGAGCAGTTTCTCAGACTGAGGACATGGCTTGGTTCAGCTGCACTAAAATGCAAGCTCAGATGTGTGCTCAAGGGCTTTGAGAACCCATCTTCCGCATGGTGGGTTCAGAGCATGCCTGTAATTCATCTCTCAGCAGCATATGCAGTGGCAGAGAGCAGGTGAGGCACTGACTTGTGTCATTTGCACACTTTCCTCCTACCTCCAGGACACTTTTACCATTTTTTTCTTTTGGCCAAGTCCATCCTTGACTCCTAGGGATGAAAATTATATTCCAGAATAGTTTGTTTTTTTCCTCCCCTTATTGCTAAAAATTGTTTGCTTCAAGAACGAAGGATCATGAAACCCATGAAAAGTTACTTTCTTTGAAGGAAGCAATCTTAAACCTGTGAGTTTTCTGCATGAATAGTTGTTCATATCCATCATTTGCTGCATTTTGAGTTGAGTCTTCAGGTTCTGGCAAACAGGAGAGTCACCAAGGAGAAGGAACCAGGGCGATCTCTGATGTCCTGGAAACCCCAGGCAACACCACCTCACTGCAAGACTTCAAGCTTGTATTTGATCATATTTTATGATTTTTTTTTTAATGGAAGATCTATACTTAGGAAGATCTGTTCCGAATCAACTTCATCAAAGAGCAATTGCATTTCAAGAAACAGATCCCTTTATTCTCAGTCACTCTGGGAAAAATGGTATATTTGGTTCCAATGCAAATGTAAGTTACTAAACTGATTGTATGAAGTTGCACAATCTCCAAATTTCTCCTAGGTTTTATGAATTTCCTGTTGTTTAACCACCTCTGCTTTAGTTTGGCACATAATTCCTTACAGGGAAGTGCTGTGATCTGCTTTATTAAATTTCTGCATACCTAGGGAATTCAACTTCTTTCAGATAATTTATCAAGCAAACATGGAAATTTTTTTTTATCATCCTTTTAAGTTTTGTGCTAATTTTGACCCTGATTTAAGATTATTGACATTGAGATTCACCCTCTATGGACCTTAACATTCCAGGCTCATGAAAACTGTTTGATCTCTAGGAACTGATTTCAGTTCTTGAAAGGCTAACGCACGCCATGGGGTCATATTTATTTTATGAGATGATTTTTTCCTAGTGAGATCAGTCAATGGAGCAGCCAGTGCTGCAAAATGTGGAATAAATTTTCAATATTATACCACAGTACCCAGAAAAGATCTCACCTGCCATTTAGCAGTCAGTAATAGGTGCATTTTAATAGCTTGCGTTTTATACATCTCTGGTTTCATAACTCCCCTGCCCTACTGTATCTCAGATATATATATATATAAATGGTTTCCTGCTTTCTTACTGAACACTAGGGAATTAAAAGTCAACTCTGCTTCCTTGAGTTGCTGAAAGATTGCTTTCAGGTGCTATAGGAGTTCTTCCCAGGGTTTGCTATAAATCAAGACAGCATCCACACAGGCCACTGCATACCCCAAGTGTTTGCATAGCAGCAGGCTAGTTACTTGAAAGACACTAAGGAGCAACCCACACAAACCACAGCTTTATACTGAAAAAAATCCAGTAAGCACTGAAAATTTTATTGTGGTCTTGGAAAATTCTGCTCTAGGTGTTGCCAGTATCTGTTACAGAAATCCAGAAAGCTGTTTTTTCCTTGGCCCTAACATCAGCTGGTACCATGGCATTTACACAGCTTGCTGGAAACATTTTTCAGCCTTGGTGCTGCAGCACTAAATGATTTAGTGCCAACCCCCCACATGGCCATCAGATTGAGATCTGCTTCTGAAATGTTGTCTTCTGTCTCCAGCACTCCCTTGTTTTCAGCCTAGTTATCCCATCTCTGAATTTCAGGAAAAGGAGCATGGCAATTTACAGGCTAGTGTTAGATACTGGCTGCAGGAGAACTGTAAAAACTGTGCACTGGATCCATATTGCACTTAAATCCACTGAAAACCTTCACTGCATTGACCAGCAGCATCAGTAACATCCTTCACCCACCCCACGCAGGCAGGAGACTGATTTTCAGCTGAGGAGGAAAACTCTCTGCATCCTGGATGCAGGCAGAGGCAAACACTGCTCTTGTTCATAGATTTCTCACTATTTTGGTATTCTAAAAATGGTATTTTTCCCCTAATAAAGTTTGAAAAATGCTAGGACACTCCCAGGCAAGTGATACATGTGCATGTTGAGAGAGTGGGGAAGGGATGAGGGAGTGTGGACATTCACACTGTCTAATTTTAGTTGTCTAATTCAATTAAGATCTGGCCTGGTTACATAGTCAAAGGGACTTGCCTTCTAATGAGGGTTACTTAGAGCTCCTAAATTAGGAGCCTGCTGCTCACCATGAGCTGGGCAGGCTGTGTAAGCCCAGAGTCAGACAGTGTTTGTACATCCTAAGCATGTTAGTTTGTTAGACTCTTGCCACTGTGGCATGTTGAAATACACCCTTCTTATTTTGTCTCAGAAAAGGCTTTATTGGCTTAGCTTTATGCCCCACTTTACCCTTTCCTTCCCATTTGTTATTTGTGAAGAGTCAGCCCTGATTAAAACCAGCCCCATCCTTTATGCTGTGCAATGGCTGTTGTTTCCTCTCCATGGATTTCTTCCACAGGATTCAGACTTTCCTCAGCCCGTCACGTAGGAAGCCAGCAGGCAGAGCAGGCCAGGGAATGAGATTTCCTTTGTAGCTTTACTCCAATTTTCCTTCTGTTTGATTTGTAGGAGAAAGATTTTATGTTACTTGTTTTTTAATATTTACAATACTCAGAAATGCCTGGCTTGCTCAGTCAGCATATACATATAAGGCAATACTGAATTCTCAGTGATCTTGCAGCATTCCTAGTCATTTTAACAAGTTTCACTGTCCTTCACCTTTCCTCACCTTCCCTCTCCAATGTAAAGTGATTGTGGATAAACTGATATTCATTTGCTGTATTATTCAATCGGTAAAGGTATTTTTTTGCATTCTGAGCATGGTGATGCCAGAGATTATTATGACTAAACCAAAAGTACATTTCCAACCCCTCAGCTAATAACCAGCCATTACAAAAATCTTCCTTCCGTTGATTTTGTGAAGCTTAGGTTAGACTGGAGGTGTCCCAGACACCAGTCCAGTGTTGCTGTCCTCATAGCCAGTAAATGATGGGAACCCACCTTGACCCCAGAACAGGAACCAAATTAAATGCTGTTGACCAGCTCATTATTTTCAACTGACTCTACATTCTTCTAGTCTCTTAAACCAGCACGTGCACGGGGTGTGGGTTTGTCAAACACAGAAATAATTAAATGTCTGCCTCTTGACTTCACTGCTCATTGCACTGAAAAGTCCTCTCTTCAGCCATGGCAATCTTCCACAAGCCTAAAGAGGTATGAGTTGTACACTGGGTATAGTATACTGGCAAGAGTTTCCTGATGCTTTGAGCAACTCCTTTTAAAATTATGCATAGGAAACCCAGGCTGTAACCCTAAGTCGTGCCAAAACACTCTCCCCCTTCTAGATTTATAAAGTTTGCCCAGCTTTCTACCACTGCCACCCAGGTGGTACTTCACCCTACTACAGAAAAACACCTATAATTTTTTTTCTTTGAAAAACATGTGAAAGTTTTGGCTCAAAGGCTGGGTGGGAAAAAAGTACATTTCTTAGTGGTTTATTGCCCTTAGGAAAACATACTTCAGTTATGAAGTATTCCCCCCTGAAAACTTACTTGACATTTTGTCGAGAAAATAGTAACATTTCTAAAATGTTAGCCAAACTACTTAATATCATAGCTGTAAAGCAAAGACCTATAGAAATGTCAGTGTGGGGATGAGGCTAGTGACTTGGATTGTTTTTATTCTACCTTTAAAGGCTTGTACTTCTGCTAAGAGACCCATCCTGTGAAGATTTACCCACAGTAGCAGGAGTTGCTCCGGTAAGAGAAGCTGTGTGGATGCTTCCCTGCAGCAACACCATTATTGTCTTACCAAGGAGCTGTTTCAGAGTTTGCACAAGGTTGGAAGGTGAAAGAAGTCTGGGCATTGTGGTTAAGCTCTGAAACAACTGGACTGGGTCCCTGTAAGTCCAGGCAGGCTCTGGACTCTTTTCAGCAGGTAGATCTGAGTGCAGAACAGCTTTCCTCTACATCCTAGGAGCCTCAAAACACTCCAAATCCTCTGTTCCCAGACATGCCATAAGCAGCTCAAAATGGGTACAGTGACAAACTTCTGTCAGTGTTCACTTACATTTTAAACAAATAAGCCTAGCTTAGCTCAAATTAGTCAGTTAATTAGTATCTGTCTATCTCTCATCTATCTCTTCAGCTTGAGTGAAATTCTGGCTATGCTGAAATCAATAGGAGTTTTGCTATTCAAGTATGTGGGATCAGAATTTCACTCCTTATCTCTCTGTTTTTCAATTCAGAGAAAGGACACATCAGAAAGTAAAATCTTGTCTCGGTTGCCACCACTTCAGGCACATCTCAGGTGCCCCTGATGTATATTCATAGCTGTGGTACTGGGATGCACATCCAAACTGTGCAATTTCTCTCATCTTTCAGGAGCAAGAGAGTTAAATGCTGTGTCTGAATAAATCTGAACTGCAAGAAAAGTTCAGACCCATGCTGGGATATGAACTTTATATCTCAAGCCCAATTCTAGTTTTGCTGTAAACAATTTCAGAATGTGATTAGCTTTTAGGGGAAACTTGTAATAGAGCTGTAATAAGATATGATGTAATAGGTAATAATAATAATATATAGCAGCTGTTAAGTAAAGCTTTTTCTGCATTTATCCCAGAAGGATACAGGGAGTCAGCTGCAACTTCATATTTTGAAAGAGGGAATATTAAACACTAGGACCATGATGTGATGAAGTTACTGTAAACGCTAACAGGAAAGCCCAAAGTGTGAGAGTTAAGACCAGCAGAAGATGCACACAAACAGCTGCTCTGACACAAATTCCCTCAAGCTTGGTTCATTTTCTTTTATTTAACTCAGAGTTAATACACTGGACTTGCAGATACTGCTTTCAATAGGCTGCTGAGAACAGTGGGATTTTTGCCCTTGCTTTCCACCATGGCCTGAACAAACCCACAGAGTGCACCTAAAGAGATTAATCTGAGGTGTCTTTCCAAAGGCCTGTCTGAGGCAGTGTCACTCAGCTTCAAGTGACACCCTATCCTCAGTTCATGCCTTTGAGAGAAACGGAATATAAAGTCAACAAGAGTTAGGAGTGGAACATCAGCTTTAAAACGGAATTTCCTGGCGTTTTTCACAGCATGCCATAACTTAAGTGTTAACTAATATTGCTCCGTGTATTTAATCTCCATGTGTTGAAGGAAAAAGATCTTTCATGGAAAGACTAGAACAGATAAACCTATATTTAGCCTTCTATAAACACCTCCTAGGGTCACGTTTCTTAAACGCAGAGGCCAAGGATTGCACTGAGAAAGTGTATGAACACAGACACACTTATATTTGACTCAGAAAATCAGCTTTTCTGGGTATGATGGACAGAGCCTGCTATAAATTAGGCAATGTATTAAAATAAATGTTTTAATTGTTGGTCGTAACAAGAAATGATCCAACTAGGCAGAAAAGGAAACACATTTTTTGGTCGTTAACCTGTTAGAAGGTTTCCAGTGTGTTGTTACTGAGCATGAACACCAAGCAGACAGAGGGCCTGATTCTGCTGGACACAGCTCTTCTTCTCCACCTGCCCGATGCAGACAGCAGTGCCAAACCCCTGCCTGTCCTGCTAACCCATTTCTGACATCAGATTTGCTTTCCACATAATTTGTTTAGCTTCTGCAGCCCAGGAGAGAGCTCTAGGTCCCATCCTTCCTGCTGGTGATAGGGGCAGTTGAGACCTCTTAGTAGGATGAGGACTCCAGTTCAGCATCTGCAGACACAGTGAAATGGTGAGGTTTTTTCCTTCCAAAGTTAAGGACATGCTGGGATACTCATGGTGTCAGTGTTAGAGAAGAGAAACAGAACTGAGTGTCCCATTACATTGGCTTTCAGCTGTATTTGGGAACAACGATTACGCCAGAGGCACTGCCTACTGCCTGCTGTAAGTAATCCAGGCCTGATCCAAAGCCCCAAACCATCTGTCCTGCCAACAAAAGCATGTTAAATAACTTACCAGAAAGTACATTAAAACAGTCTCCTGTCCTTGGTCTTATTTTGGTATTTTGCTGCCTGTGCAATGTTACCACATTGTGCTTGTGCTCAACTGTATTTTTAGCATAATAAAACTAGAAAAACAGTCATCCTTTCACCTGAACACCAGAAGCTGATTCATTTTTAATGTCTGAAGATGTCCTAAATTCAAACTCGGATTTGATTTTTCTGCAGGCCCTAAAGTTGAAGGGAATTTTCAAAAAGATCTGCAATCTTTTTTTACTGACTTTTAAGAACTGAAAGTCTTTGTGTCATGTAACATGGCCAACTTAAGGGAGAAAAAGCAGGTAAGTGTGCTGATGAATCCAGAATTTGAGAGTGATTAACTTCAAACAAAGAAGTTAGTCTGTTTTAATAATGAGATTGTTATCTGAGTTGAATGCATTTAAATGTGTATTTTACAGTCCACTGGTCAAGTCATAAAGGTACCTTAAACCTTAAAAGAAAAACTGAAGGTTAATAGGTCAGAAATCAGCCACAGAATTTTATGGGTCAGAAAGCAGTAGGGGTTTTATTTTTTTCAAGACATCCTGCAAGTCATGGTGGGCAGAGGTCAGAGAGTTGCATGCTGTGTGGGGATGGCTTTTCAGCAGTTACCTCACAGGGAGGGAGGAAGATCTTGTCACAAAATCTACGCTGTCATACTGAAGCCAAGCAGCATTAGCAGCACATGTTTGGTGTCATTTCCCAGCGACACAACTCTTCACTGGCACCGGCTTGATGGCATTTTGTCCTTTGCAATCTCTGCTGGATACAATCATGGTAGTACCTGGGGGCAGCACAGAGAAAACACCATACCACTGCCTCTGCATCTGCCTAGGCTTCCTGAAGACTTCACTGAGGACATTCCCCATCTGCAGCAGAGTGGCTTTGTCTTCTCTTTTGAAGCGTGGAATGTTGTTCTCCTGCAATTGTTGTATTTATTTTACGAGTTGTACTAGGAATGTTGTGTGGCACTCTCTTGGCTTCTCTTGCCTATGATTTGCATTAGTTATAAACATTCCAAAGTATACATGTAAGTTAAATGATACATTAATATTATAAAGTTACAATTCTGGTATAAATGTGTCATCAGTTTGAAAATTCAGTTTTTCCTTTGCCCAGCTTCATGATTAGGCTGACTGGAATCAGCTTGAAGCAAAAGCACCATAGACATGAATTCAGTGTGCCTGTGTGTCCCCAAAGTAAAATGCTGTGAAGACAAGAAGAGAAGGATATTCTGCCAAGCTGAAACAGTTCAGAATATTTAACTGCTTACATGCATTTTTATCATATTCTTCAATAAATAGAGCAAGGGAAAAAAAGTAATTGAACCTCATGCCTATGACAGGAAGACAAATTAGACTTTTGGCAATACTCTCCAAGGTCCAGCTCTTCCCGTGGGTTCATGCCATTGAAGTAGTTTCTCCAGTGCCAGAAACCACAGAGCTGGGCCCACTGCTTGGAAGGGTATGTCTGCACCAACAGCCCTGCCAGACCTGGCCACACACTGCCATGGCTCCAAGCTGGTCGGATCCAAGCCAAGTCCACAAGCCAATGCCTGGTTGCTGCTGGTCTGACTGGAAACTACCCCTGGGACACTGGTGCAGATACATTCCCATTCCCCTGCTTCTCTGTTGATGGTCAGGGCATTTTGGCATCACTGCTTGCAGCAGCAATGGCACCACTGGGCTTTCCTTCCCCACTTACTCCCACTTCACACTTCATGAAAAGAAGCATTTACATCTGCTAGGAAGAATGACCCAGACTAGGATTTTCACAAGAGGATTTTCACAAAGTTCAGAGACATCTGCATCTCCTGTATTTGCAGAAAACACAATGAAATCAGATGGCTAGTTCAAGATCACTAAGGAAATCAATATCACTGGCAGGAATGAAACCTAACCTGTATGTTCTACACACTCAGACACTAGCACTAACATACAGAAACTCATCTGGCAGGTATTCTTTAAAAGATAATCAAGCTATGCAAATAAGACTAAGAATGATCATTTATATAATGAATGCCATAGAATAAATTAAGATGAAAGAGACTATCAAAGGAAAAGAAAATTTGTGGCATTAAGAATTTACAGGATTAGTCTCAAAGTCAAATGGAAATAGGTTATCTGTAAGGAGATGCAGTGGCTGTATTTGTTATCTCCATCCAGCTCTGTACTGCTAGTCTGAAGAACCCCTAGGAATTCTTATTTTCAGAGTAAAATATATTAATGAAGTATTTAATAAAAAGAGGTGACCTAATTCTTTACACTCACAACTCTGTTTCAGCCTGATTAAGGTGACCAGTTCAGTTGCTTCATGGGCAGGGTGAAATGTCCCTAAATCCCTGAAAATATCACCTGCATTGTCTTAATGGTCACTTCTTCATCTCTCATTCCATAAGAAAGGGGTTTTTTTGTCTTTGTAAGAAATTTATGAGAAAACAGCTCAGCATGTGGAAGTATAGCTCTTGAGAAACATTTCTCCCTCCTGCAGACCCAGTAAAGAGAACTGGGTGAGCTATCAGATCAAACAAGCCTACCACAGAGCAACTTCAGTTTTCATTGTTGCAATATGAAAATATTTTATGATGTCTCATAACTCATGCATGAGGCTCTGATAATGGTCACGTCAGCCCCCACATTTCACACTGCCTTTAAAAATACGACTTGTTTATCTACCACATGGGCTGCAGCCTGTGATCAGAGCCACACTGAAAACTCCCAGCTCCCGCACGCAGTCTCAGAGGCTGTCCTGTGGCAAGCAGCCTCACTCCATACACAACTGTCATTCTCCTCATTCTAATTAATGTTTTAGAATTTCACATTTTTTCTCTCTGGGTTTGGAGACAAACTGAGTTAAATCCATAATCTGTGTCCTTTCAGAAAATGCATTTAAGATATTTTGCACATCTCTCTCACCCTTCGTCCTCTGCAAACTGTGGGTGAACAGGGTAGGTGGTGGGTGGCTGTATGGGACAGAGTCAAAATGTGTTTGTGTTAAGGGTTCCCATGTTCTTTTCATTTTATTGTGTTTTGGTGCATTTAACATTTTACTTACAGGCCAAATTGTACAGATGATTGTGACAGGATCTCTGCTCCCAGCAAAAAAACCCAGCCTTGTAGCCAATATGATATGTAACTGAGATGAACTTTTGGGTCTGAAGGCAAGTGCAATGAACCTCAAGCATCATTTATTTAAACATACAAACAGATAAAAAGAAAACAATGTAATGGATTCTAAGCCAAGTTCACAATTATGCTGCCTGAGTTGCAAACCTAAATTGCTTAGAGTTGGCAGTAACATATGGACCTTTACTTGGGTCTGTGCTCTCTAAATTACATTATTCTATTAGCTCCTTAAATACCAAAATAAAGTACGACTTAGCATTCAGCAGTAAATCCTTTCCTTTTTTCTGTGTCCTATGCTGCAGTAGCATTGTTTACGTGAAAATAATTTTTGTCAATGACAATAAGTGCCAGATATTGCCTGACTGTAAAAATGAGCTGGTGTTTCAGTTAACTATTTCTTTCTTAATGCAGGGTATTAAATGTCAACCAGAGGCGTTAGCCAGTGGTTTAAAGGAGGCTGTTGATGATTTTAAATATTCAAGCAGTATTTTCCTGTCGTGTTTCTGTAGCTGTTGGGCAGTTGACAAGTAGTTTTGCAGAGCATAACGGTTGCACTGTATCACACCAGAGCCTAGAGAGAGCCTGACGTTGCAATATGAGAGACTGGGGCTTCCAGTAGACCAGCACATCTTGTTCAAAGTGTGGAGGTTAGTGAGTTTATCATTAATCCATGTGTATTTGGGATGTATAACCTCCTCCTGTGTCCCCAGCTGGCCCATTCCCCCAGCATCCCGGTCCACACCGTGCCCATACCAGCTCCAATGCTGCCTTTATCTCCTCACTTGCTGAGGCTCTCTGCCCACTGCACAGCGTCTCTTTAATCTTTGTAAACCAAATTCCCAGCCAGAACAAACACTGTGTGCCAGAACACGTCTGGGAGGAATGGCAGGGACGAGTGGCTAGAAGCTGCATGGCAGAGGAACGAGTGCAGAGGCCTCATGGGTCAATTCCTGGTCAGGCACCTCCTTTCATAAGGCAGAGCAGGCAACAGAGAACTATTAAAACCCCTCGGAGGTTTTTCCACTGATCATGCCACTGGTCTAAACTGTATTCTCAGGCACAAAATCACACAAAACCACCTCGATGTGACCTGAATTTCAGCCCTGAAATGCCTTCTCGTGTAGAGTTCCCGGCTGAGGGTCACTTTTTGTGTGTGATTTCAGGCAGGAGGACAGACTGCCCTGCAAAAGCTCAGCCTGGATGCAGGGAACAACAGGCTTTAATGAAAACCTTATTCTGGAAAAAACAAACCTGTATGTTGTATTTGGAAGCACATGGGGGGTTATCCACACAAGCCAAGTGTTATGTTTTCCAATTGTCCAATAAAATAGATTTACATAGGAGCAAGGAAGAAATAAGGCATTTTATAAGACTATTCCTAACCCCCATGAACTAAGACATCTTGATTTAAAAACGCTCAGTGCCTGGCAAGGGGAAATAGTTTAGACTATATGTGAAAAGAGAATAATGGCTCCATCAGGTAGTCTGTCAGCTTGTGTAAATAGGGCCAGGTTGGTGTGTAGGAAAGCAGGGTGAATGATCTACTCTCCCAGGAAAGGGCTTCAGTGAGGCATTTAATGAAACTAGAACAGACTTATTGTTCTATGGGACTTGTAGAGCAATTCCCCTGGGCCCCTTTGAAAATCACAGTATGAATAGACACAACAGGAAAAATAAAGACTGTATTTACAGGGGAAAAGTTGAGTCTCAAAGCATTTACAAGCCCAGCCTAAGGCCTTTCAGAAGTATAAGCTGAATCCATATGTCTTAAAACTTAGCACTATCTCTACAGAAAGATCTCTCTGTTCAGCAGGAGCAGCACAAAATGTACCATCTGATGGTAATGCCAGACCCTGTGCAAAACCTTACTGAAGTTATTTTACAGGATGTCTCTTTCCTACTTCATTTCAAGCAAAACTCCACATTGCCAAAAGACTTCAATGTAGAGCAAAGTTTTATGAACCTAAAGGCCAAGGTCGATTGAAAATCAGGAATCATTCATGGAAAATTAGCAAATGTGACACACACAGAGTGAAATCTGCATTAAGAATCACCTCCAACTGGCAAGGGCCTTACCTACAGGACAGCTTTATTGTATCTCCTAGGATTACAGCATCATTTTCTCTGACAGCTAGCTCACGATCCAAACTAAGCAGAAATCCTTTTTGGGGGTCTGCTCTGAGGCTGTCTACTGCACCAGGATCTGTGAAAAATATCAAGACAAAAACAAGCAGGAGGGATTTATTTTTTTTTTTTGCTTTGTTGTGCACAAGGAAGAAATAGGCCTTGAAATGGAGAGAACTTCCATGTGCCAAGGTGTTGTTTCAGACTCTGCGACTCTTCTGTCCAGATGCACATGCAACTCATATTAATGGCAGCTGGAGCTACACATGCCTCAGTGGAGGAGCAGACCCAGCAGCAGACTTTAACACATGACCAGGCACATGTGTTTCCAGACACTGTCATGCTTCAGGTACAACCGAGGCATCGCATCAGGCCTGAGCTCATCCCACACCTCCACCCTCCAGCACTCCTCACTTTGTTTGATGTTTTAACCAAAATTCTGCCCAAAATAGATCAGAGCTTTTCTAGGGCCAGTGAAAAAGACTGGGAGACCCCACTCATACTCTGGAAAAATTTTTGGGCTCTTGGACATCACCTTGAGGCCTCTGTGATCCCCTTCCCACAAAAGGGAAATCCAGTTGCTGAGGGCAGGAAGAAGCTCCTTATACAGATACTAGGCAAGTGGGGAGGGCCAGGAGCAGGGTAGCTGATGGAAAGCATCATCTCCACAGATTTACAAAGCATCTGTTAACTTTGGTGGGGGTTGGAGCCACCTCCAAGTGACTAAAGGTCTCCAGGGTGCATTGCAGTGCCAGTTGGAGCCACATACATTCTGGGCTATTAGGCAGTAGGCAGTAGTTGTCACCACAGAAACGAGAGGGTTTTTTGAAAGGAAAGCACAGAATCATTGCAGAAGGGGTGTTGAAGGGTGGATTTGGAGGCAACTGCATGATTTACAGAACAAAGCCTGTTCCAGACACAGGGGAAGGGATGCTGCTGTTCATACAATTTGGGACGTGACCTTGAAAATCAGCAGCAATGCATGGAAGAAGTTGTGGCATTGGAAGGTGCTGCAGTCTGCACGCTCTGCTGAGATTGGCATATGGATTCAATGTCAGTAGATGAAAGGCCACACGTCTGGGGAGGACCAATAAAAATGCAAATTATACTTTGGATGGAAATGTTCATGAGGAAACTAAAGAGGAAACAGACCTGCTGGCAACAGTCACACTGCAAAGCAGTCAAATAGGGCTGGAAAATATAAGGATGAGGGAACTGGGCTACAAAGCAAAGGAGATAACTGCTCCCCTCATCTGGCCACATGAGGAATTCTGTAATTGGTATACACAATTTGCTTTATAAATCACCCTGGGAAAGAGATTCAAAAGGGAAAAAAGGCTTCATGATAGGAAAGGTGCTGCTTTTAAGAGGATCCCCTCAGCCAAGGAGCTTTGAACAAGGCAAAAAGCAATCTCCTCATAATACAGGATAAAACAACTGGAGGGCTGGAGGTGGGGAAGAGAGGTGCTTTGTCTCTGGGATGAGCACCACTGCTTCCATCAGGAAGGTATGCTGTTGCCAAAAACAAATATTGAGAAAATGTATTGCCAAAGCCTTGTGAACAGACAAGACAAACTTTGCCAGAATAAGAGATATGGATCCCCTCGAGCACTCATTACCAGAGTGCTGGCTGTGCTCACAGAGGGGTGATAGCAGGGATGCTCTTACCTCTCTGAGCAGCAGTCATTTGCTCAGGATGATGAAATTCAGCAGTAAGCAATGAGGACTGCAGGAGGTGGCCCTGACAGTGCTTCAGTGTTCTTGCAGGTGTCTTCAGATGCAGCAAGATTGTTGAGGTGACGGTGGATTTAGACAGGCTAACAAGTTCCCGTTCTTTCCTGCACTCACATCTGGGAATTGCAGGGGCTGCAGTCTTAGCAAGAACCATCTTCTGCCTTTATTTCCTCACAGAAGCAGCAAATGGGGTCATGGGTGGGAAGTGCCAAAAGTAATCTTTCAACCTCTTGTTTTCTTAATATGAAAAATGCATTACATATTTCTAAAAGAAAAAAAGAGACAACGAAAAATGACTTCATCTGGAACCAAAAATTAAAAATCTCAAAGCCTTCCTTGTGAAGTGAGCTATGAATGACTTGGATAAACACATCTATTGACTTTAAAATATAATACTTTTCTTCAGAAGGAACGAATAACACAAAGGGTGTGTGTATCTCAGAAGGTTATTTGCATTGCCTTAACCTGGATTCACCTTTTCTTTTCTCTGCAGTATTTATTTTCTTTGCATAAGGTTCTTCACAATAGCCCTTCTGCCATAATTTCATAAAAGCATTTGCAAGAATGCAGGTTTTATTGTCTGCAATTTTGCTTTAACCTTTATGCAACTTCTCTTTTCAATGAACTCTTTCTAATGTTCCACATTCTTTCCTGTTCCTTCTCATTTAATCTTCTCTTCTAAATGATTCCTGTGCTCTTCTTGCATCTTTTTTCCTGTTCGTTTTCAGTAGAAAAAGCCTCTAGGACCCCTCAGTAAATGAATGTTGGCTTTTGCTCAGTATGAGTCAAAACACTTACTCCAGAAGTCTGAGTTTACTTCTTTTCTGTTTTTAAAAGTCTGGTAATACAGTTTCTCATCATACTTAACAAAGACCCACTTTAAAGAACCACATGATGTCAATGTTCATACATTTGATTTATTCATAAACCCACTGGAGAAGGCTTTGCTCTTATCAGGAGTCTGCCAATATGCAGCAGTAACTGGAGGGCTGTTCCTCCCTCTTCAGCCTCCACATTTGGGGGATTATTACTCCTTTACACTGTTTTATGTCATTTTCCTGGTGTCAGGAGATATATGGGATGTGGCCAATGGCTTCATCACTCTACAGAATAACTTGCTAAAACACATGATGGAGAGGAGCTCAAAGTATACAGGCTTAGTTTGTAACCCCAAGGATGGTTACAAAGAGACTTCAGCAGAGGTCTGTGATTGAGGATGCCACAAAAGTACTGCAATGACTGAGATACAGGCAGGCTCAGAACCATTGCTTTTAGGTCAACATGACTGACAGAGCTGAGGAGCTCTGTGCATGAAGTCTCATAATAACAAAACAAAATCATCGTGCATCCAAGCCACAGTAAAAGGGAGTGTGGTCAAAGCTGATCCAAGGATGTTTTTTTTCCACATGAAGCCTGAATAAAAGTCAGAATTTAATATCAGAGGAAGCTTCTGTGATAAAGAGTTAAGCTCATTCAGCAACCATATAGGATAATAAACTTGTCCAGAGCTGTAATGGTTACTGTTAAATCCTAGAAATATTTTTAAACCTAATGCTTCAGAGCTGAAACCAACCTTCACCCATCACAGATTAAGAAGTGTCTAGAGCAAGTAAACCTTCCACACCATCATCTTAGGCATTTCATACCAGGACAGGCTGGCAACTGCCCAGGACACAGGATAGGTTTTATCAATAATAAGCATCTTGAAATGAAGATGCATACATGAATGTTTAACTCCTTTAAAGGGCTGGGCCCAACCCAGAAAGGAAAAGGGTTCTTCAAGGTACAGTTATTTCTTCAGGCTGTGTTGGATAACTGCCAGCTTTATTCACAGAACTGTTGTTTTCCTCCTTCCATAACTGCAGTGGGCAGAAAGCCACCATACAGAAAAGAACTGGCACATCCTTGAGCTCCATCCACCCACCTCAGCAGAGCTCCTTAGGATGAGCTGGCTGGCAGGTGCAGCCACTATCTTCCCACAAAAAATGTAAGTGACCTCTCTTTGCTCCTTCAAGCTCAGTGCCCACTCTCAGAGTTGAATTTTCCAGTGCTATGAGTGTCAGCCTTTAGTTGTTCAGGTGCCTTTTCACATCAAAAGCTGGAATTCTTTTTCCTCCAGCATGTGAAAATTGATTATTTATCCTTCCACTGCTGAGTTTGATCCTGCCTTATGTCATCAGCACCATCAAACCCGTGGCAGTTATATACAAATCACTAGCAAGTTTTCAGTGAATTAAGGTTTTGTGTTGTTGGAAAATGGCAGTTAATTAGAACTGAAGCCTTCTGTGAAAATGTATTAGTTTTGCTAAATTTAACTCAAGACAAGGTGTGAAACTGCTGAGGAAGGAGGCAGAGCAGGAGCGTAATCCTTTCTGTCTCTTCTGCCCTGGTCATCCAGGAGAGTACTGCTGTCCAGACCCCTCACTAGCACTATGTGTAGTTATTTTCAAGTCTTCTTTTTGAAATGATGCAAAATCTTTCTCCTGGTGCCCTAACCAATGGATAAGGGAGCAAAGAAATCACTGGTTTTTACCTTGTAAGAGATGGATGCTGTAATCTGGTGCCTCAGTTCTTCATTCAGTATAAGAAAACAATTCCCTTATTTTTTCTGAACAAAATCTGGAAGTTTTCAATTTCATTCCTTTGTAGAACAAAGCAAATGTTGACACCTGCACATTTCACAATGGCAACTGTTGGTGTTTTGGTTATCCTTGGCATGGAGTGATGGGGTGAACCTTTGGTGACCCACATTCATACCCACCAGCTTCTCCAGAGACCTGGCACCAGTGCTCCCTCTCCATCAGCCCTGGCACAATTGAAACTTCCAAGATCATTTGCAAGACCCAGCCAAAATTTTGCATTTAATAAACCACTTCTTATAGTTAATTAGTAACAGTTCAGGTAATTGGGAGCCCTGGATGAGGACTGAAGATGAGCCCTATACATATATATATATATATGTGTGTGTGTGTGTGTGTGTTATCCTGACTTCCTTCAGCTCTTACTCCCTCAAGTCCAAGTGTGCATTGCACGCAACTAAGGGGAAAAGCAGAACAGTGAGTTGCAAAATCACATTCTTTCCACTAAAACTTGAAGGGACGTGTTTGCTCCAGCACGTTGCGTTTCATAGCAATGGAGTATAAGCTGCTTGGAGAAATATGCCTGTCTGCCTGTGGTAATCAAGGTGTCTTCTTCTCTGTATTACTGTAACTGGTAACACGAGTGCAGAACCACGTCACCAGAGAGCTACTACCTGCCTGAGAGCAGCCAGTGAAAAGCCCTTGAGAGACCAAAGTCTTTCCTCCCCATTTGCTCAGGCTGTGTGGCTCATTTGTACGTGTTGAAGAAAGTTTGACACCTTTTGGTTTCTTGAAGAGTGGATGTTGGAGCAATGGGAGAGGAAAGGTGAGGCAGGAAATCTGGCTCCCTTTAAAGGTGCTTTGATAATCTCCTGCACAAAAAAGCGAAAGCCCTCAGATTTCTCACATTGTAACATGGAGCATGGACCTAGAGTTACAGCTCAGTTACTAGGAGTGAAATGCTTTACATGCCTCTGGGGATATGTGAAAGGAGAGCTGCCCCCAGTGTACTACTAGAAGCCATGCCAGCAGTTCAAATAATTTTTTTCCAAGATTTTATGATCTGATGCTTGGATTACATTTGTTTAGTTGTAGAGGTGTGAGGTCTGAACAATTTGTCAAAGGAAAGAATAGCCCCAGCTCCAGGCATGTGTGCATCTGGAGTTCAGTTTCAACCATGACACGGTGGAAATCCTTGAGGAGGAATGAAGTCATAGAACATCTTGCCTGAGACTTAGGAAAATGTAGGAGAGAAGAGGGACACAAAAAGTGACACAGAGTGGGGAGAAGAGACTGTAAGCCACCTTTTCATCCTGCAGAGCAGGTTGGATGCTGGGGGACAGTGTCTGCATGACAGTGGGGAGAAAGCCCCAGGAGCCATTGCCTAGTATTGGCAAAAGCTGTGCACTCAACATCTGGGGGTGAATCCAGCAGCAGGGTGAAGTCACCTAAACCTCAGTAACCCCCACCCTATATTCCTCTTTGCATCCCAGAGCGATCTGTTTTTTCCTTCCCCATTTCCTCATACCCAAATTCCTCCTTTTCTGCCTTAGCCTTCCCAGCAAAGATCCTTCTGCCAGCACATGACACTTCCCCCCTTGTCCTGGACCCTCCATCATCTCTCCATATGATTCAGCCACTTGCATGCACTGACATCCTGTGTCTACCCATCCTGGCAAACCAAATCCACTCACACACACATGTATACTTCAAGGTTTGGGGAAACTTGGATGTGGGCTGCACCTATCAAAAATTGAGTGGAAAAGAACTTGGGGGCAGAAGAAGAAGACAAATGTAAGAAAAGAAGGTGGACATATGGTAGCTCTAATAAAGAGTGATAAAGTCCTCAGATGTTGCTGGAAAGACTCCCACTTAATTAACCAAGCTTTGGACCAGACTCCAAAGCAGCTCACTTTCTAAAGCTGAGATAAGTTCCTGGCTCCTATTTCCAGCTCTTGTGCTCAGACTGCTCAACAATGCCTGTCCTCCTGCTTTTATTTATATTGGGGAGTCACTTATTTGTAACTCATCTGAGTCTGAAGCTCACTTCCCGTGTCAGGATACAGATCGTTTATAAGGCAATAAGAGACTACATTAACACTTTAATCTGGTGTTTATCAGCAATAAACACAGCAGAAAATCTCTCTTCATTGACCTTTGCTTCACAGATGATTCTCTTTCACTCTGCACATAAAACCCAACATTTATTTAATGTAGTGCTATGTTGGGTCCAGTCAAGTTCAGTACATAACATTTAAGACAACAGGAGCTGTAGGTGCTCAGTACCTTTCAAAATACTCTTATAAACCTGTTTAGGGGTTTTAATTGTCACATGTGGCAACAGTGTATTTTTTCTTTGGTTCATATTTCAGGAGTCTCATTTCCAGGTAACAGGTTTGACTCTACCATTCTCTAAAATGATGACCAACTGATAGTGAATCGTGGAGAGGAAACTCAAATTGCATCTGGTGCTCTTGTGATGAAACAGTGATGATGGATTAATAACTCAGTGGGTCAACCTTATGCACAGCAACTTTGGGGAGCTTCTCCTGAGCTGGGATAGCAGAGCTTAGTGAAGGGTGAAGGCCCAGGGTGACCATTGCTCATGACCTAATACTTTGGAAATGACAGAGCAGTATATGGTGTGCCCAGCTCTGAAAACATGAAGGAATGTGACTTTCATGAAGTGGTCAGCATTCACCTCTAAAAATAAAGGCACTGGAAATCACTGGTGACTTTTGACAGTCTTGGCCAAAATCAACTATTTTTAGCCCATCTGTTCCCTCTGAGCTCAGTTCTCTCAGGAAGAAAGAATATTTTGGGCAAAGGGGAGGAGGCAGAGGTTCTTGTCACAAATGAAAGTTGAAACACTTTCCTATCAAGAGCACTAAAAAATGACAGAACCACTTAATACCTTTAAATGGATGTTGAGAATGTTGCCAAGTTTTGTGAGGAATTAAATTTAATGCAGGATAAGATGGCAGGGATGAAGGATAATTATGCACTCTCAAAAGCTTGGTCTTTTTGTAAATGAAATGGCCTTAGGGAGTTTTCCAGCAAAGTTTGGACTCAGCCTTTTAGTTTGTGGCCCTGCAATGGGCATATGTGACATGATTTTTAATGAATTCCCTATCAGATTCCCATTCAGTTGCCCACCAAACCTGACACTAGTTTTGTGCAATCAAATCTTGCCTAATGTGTTCACTTTCCCACATACATATCTGCACTCTTAGCAAGCAAGAATTCAATCTACTGGACACTGAGAAATGTACCTGGCAAATAAACACTGGAAGCTTTTGAGGTGATAGTGTAACACATGGATCAATAACAGGAATGGAGGCACTAATTACAGCTCTTGCTAATGAACCTGCCAGGCCTGTGAGGTGTTTGATAGCTCGTAAGAAGTGCTCAGTGCCAGCATTCCCTTTGCTGAAAGTCAAGAGAATGAATTCACTCTTGCTGAAGGGAGGTACAGGCACTGATCTGCCCTTGTTGAGCACATCAGTGAGAGTGTGTCCAGATATCATCCTGCAGCAGTATGAGAAGAAATCTTTAATAAGATTAGAGGCTGGTGGCAGAGGCTCTATGCTTTCTACTTTCAAGACATTACTGACTCATTTTCTTTTGAAGTTATTTGTGGATGTTATATAAAATTCTTAATGTATCAGTATTCAAACAATGTTAAATGATATATTCATGAAGACTTTCAGTTTTCAGAAATGCTGTAAACCCATTACTACTGATTCCCAAGATCAGTTATTTAAGGAACTGGGGGAAATGATATAATATTGTTTGTGTGATGCTCATTACTGTTCTATTTGAAAAGTTTTGCTTAGCCAGACACATAACAGAAACAATATAATCCAATTTAGACAGTATATTCAAAGTATCTGATAGTCAATCTGAACAAGTTCATGGGTATCCCAGCAATGGAAATTTTAGGAGGGGGAAGGATTATGATAAAGATAATGAATGATTAAAGTATCATAAGAATGAAGGATTAACAAACTAAAAAAGGGATAACTACACTCTTACAGGTCTCAGTCTGACAGTTTACAAAACACAGCCTTAGGCCAGACACCAAGCAGTTGATTCTAACAGGAGAGAATATTTGTAAGCAACTTGTCTAACCATGTGAAAAAGTTATTTCCATTTTTATTTTATCTTCTTCCATTTTCATTTTTAATAAATTCATTTTGTGTTATTCTGGCAACATTATCTCCATGTAAACCATATTTTATTTGCAACTAACTATAAAAATATTTCCCAAGTACATTCCAACTAGCTGCAAGAATGGTAATCTTACAGGCATTTTTCTTTTTATGATTTAATTATATTTATTTTTAGTTGAATGGCTGGGCTTATTCTTGGGAGCCTGTTGGATCCTGATGATGCTTGCATTTGCTGTTGGGAATGTGACACAAGCAGCAGCACTGAACTGGGGAACATTTCTAAAGGCTCTAATAGCTTTGCTTCTGGCGAAGAGCTGAGTGTCATTTTCCCAACCCCACCTACAGATTTCAGGATCTAACAAGCTCCAGAACAAATGTTGCACTTCAGTTTTGTAAAAGTGATTTTATCTATTGCTGGAAACCCCTCCAGCACTTTAGGAGGAGAGCCAAAAAAAGAAAGAGAGAGAAAGAAAGAAAGAAAAATAGTTTTATCTGATAGCTATTTCTCCACTAGTTGAACATAGAGCATCCTGACTAGTTCAGTGTTATTGCCCAGTAGCATAACCATACTGATACGGCCATGCCATAATCAGCTAGGGCTTGATCAGCTTGTATAAGCCAGGTCAGTCTAGAGCAGTGCATACATGCAAGCCAGGCTTCCCTAGAAGGATGTTCTGGTGGTTCAGTGATCAAGAAGTCTTTGTGACCAGGGTTACTGCACTATAATGTGGGTGACAGGCAAAAGCAGTTTGGCTCGAAAGCTCCACAGATAGATATGGTTCTCAAATGTGTTCACCAGTGTGGAGCAAAGTGTGTGAACCAGAAGCATTTCTACTAATTGCCTGGAGTTGTCTTGTGCATTTGTATTGGCATAACTCACACCAGAATCCTGTTCCTTGAACCCTGAATACAAATACTTTGGCTTCAGGAAGGAAAATGGATGCACAACAAATGGTGTTGTATTGCTTAATGGTTTCCTGACAAATCCCTGTCTCTTCTTTGGAGCTGTGAAAACAGACTCAGAGCCTGCTCTCCTTTCAGTCTCAGGAGGAAGCTGGCAGGTGCAGTGAGCAAGCTGGTCAGGATAATAAAGGCCTTAGGTTCAGTATGCTACTAAAAAGGTATTATGTGCCTGGACACTTAGCTCAGTTAACAGCTGTCTGTAAACCTGCCTTAAGAGGAGAGGTCCTGAGCTGCTGCTGTGTGCAGTGCTTGCATGTGCTCAACTCCCTCACAAACGTGAAGTGGCAATGAAGGAAGGTTCTCCATTACCTGTCAGGAGATGTGTCTCTGCAGAATCAGAGCAACACAGAACAGGGACAAGTCAGATCAGAAGATGAGGTGAACTGTTCCCATAGGAAAGGTGTACCTGGGGATTGGGTTTCCATGTGTTTTCTTCTTTGCAGTGGTTTTATGGTATAGTTAGGACTCTAAGCATGAGTTCCGCCATGGGTCAGAGACAGCCCAAGGTTTCTTCTCTCTTAACACCACATCCCACAGTAATTTTTGCATCATATTCAGATTCTTTGCTGTTTGAAGGATGGCATTGCTGAAGTTTTCTTAGTTTGCTGAAAAGTCTTACAGAGCTAAACAGACTTGATCCAACAAGCTGGAAAATCAATGGATCTCCTCTTGCTCCAGCAAAGTGACAGAACTGGGAGGGCGTGTCTAAAATAACAACCCTTCTCTTCCTCTTCAACTGTCCAGCCTAGACTAGACTGCCTAGATTCCTCCTCAGGATTTATCCAGCTTGCTCCTAGAGCCAGCAGCCTGCACAGTCTGCAGCTGTGCTTCTCAGCCCTCACCCCTGGGAAGCTTTTTCTGATGTCTTGCCTAAAACTCTCTAGCCTCAGTTTAAGCCTATTGCTTTTTGTCCAATGCACTTAGGTGCAGAGGAAGGCTTTATTTCTAAAATACTTCATAAATCGATAGAAGGTAAGATGAAGTCTTTCTGCTTCCATTGTTACATATTTATTTTTAACCAGAAATTTGGAGATTTATTAACTTCCTCAGAGTGGTTCAAATAAACCACACAGAAGAGCAATGGTTTACATGGAGGGCTTCAGGGAAAAGTAGTTTCATGCACTAGTTAAATCTGGTGTACTGAAGACATGGGAAGTTTTGCCATGGAGTATAACAGAGTCTGGATGTCAGCCAGTGAGTAACTGGCAGTTTTCACATTCATATATTCATTACGTTCCATTGGCTCATCCATCCTGAAGGCATTTCATTGTCTTCCAGGTAAATACACATAACAACTGTGGAGCCTCCAATAGATCTTGCTGAGCTATTGTCCCTTCACCTTCTTCCAAGGGACAGACAAAGGATCTCCTTAAAGCAGAGTTATATGGGGCTTGATTAATTTGCCTAACCTTGACTTCAAGTAGAGAAGAAAGAGCTGAGAGTGAAATTCTCTTACAATGAGAACACAAGTTTGAGGGAAGAAAGGAAGAAATACAGATTCTGGAAAAGGTGGAGACTCATGGCAGAGCACTGACAGTCTCAGTCCCATCCATCCATCCATCCAACTATCTATCATCTCATGCACAGAACAAAAGTCTGTCAGTCACAACAGTTTATCCATGTCAAATGATTGTATCTCCTAGCAGGAACAATGGGACCAGCACCAAGCAAGAGGAGGTTTGAATCATCTCAGCTTATCACACAGAGGTTTCAGAAAGTTCACGTTACAGAGCCCCAATGCATTTTACAGCATACTTGAAGGGAAAGGACTGAAACATCCAATATATCTCCCACAGGCTGACAACCTAGTAAACACTCCAGCAGGATAAGCATGATCCTTAGAACAATGGAATCATTTTAGTTAGAAACTGTAGAACTTACAAGGCAAAGATTTATGTGCTGTGGGGTAAATAAATATTCAGTTCCCATTAATGTTAATGGGAGTTAAGTGGCTAATTCCCCACACATTATGCTGAAGATTTACTTCTCTGTGTTTTATAGAATAAATGAATTTATAGTCTTCCTGGAGGTTAGACCTGAGAAAAACAAAGAGCTCAGAGTTTACTCCATTTTTATGAGGTCATTTTTTTAAAGGAGGTTTATTCCCTGAACAGAAGGAAAGGTTAGAAGAGCACCAAGTTAAACCAATCCCTTCCATGGATGCCAGGGAGATTTGTGGCAGGCATTTAATCCAAATTCACAGACAGAAAGAGACACACAAAGATCCATATAAAATATCTTCATAACAGAAGCCGGAAATTCGTAACAATAATAAGAGTTGACATTTATACAGAGCCTGTCATCCACACATCTACAAGCTGGATTTTGCATTCAGAAACACTCACAGAATTCTCTTGCAAACCACGTGTGATTTCACACCAAGAGGGCAAAATGCATCAAGTAGGCTGACTTCAGCACTACTGAAATCCAGCTGACACTGCAGCAGCCATTTAATGCCTCAGGAAGGTAGTTAAGCATGTTTCTGTTTTAAAGTTCAGAGTATTCTCATTAACCTCAATAGATTTTTCATGGTGTATAATCAGAAATGAGCATATGTACCTTGATGAACTAATAGTTATGCCAACACTTAATCATCATTCCCTGCATCTCCATGCAAAAATCTCATGGAATTTGTTCTTTTTTTTCTTATGCTCCAGTCTCTAAGATGACCCCATATACTTGCAGTGTTGGTTAAAAAAACAAAGTCAATTTTATCAACAAGTTAGAAGTCACAAGAATCCTTTGCCCAAGATATATAGCACAGACTCTGTGTTCAAAGAAAACCAAATACGCACTCCAAACAATCACATTTTTCTCTTCCTCTGTTAAGCACTACTATGTATTTGTGCTGAAATTGAGATTAGAGATTGTGTAGGAGACAATTACACATTTGTTTCCCTTTAGCCTGATCTGAAAAGAAACAGCTCCAGAGAGAGAGAGAAAAATTCATACAAGTGTTTTCAGTAGGGCACAGTGATCTGCTACAGATAAGCTGCAGTCTTCTTTATCTTATTCAAATGTTAAGCTTTCCCAGGCAAATAGTATTTTCCCCTGATGGGTTATGCACTTTTCTATAACTCCATACAAACAAGCCCTGTTCATTAGCAGGGTCACTCTCACAGTTTCGTTTTAATCAGACATTGCTTTTATATTACTTATATTGGACTTTTTTTCAGTTTTTGGCAGAACAGCCTCTCAAGACCTTTGACAAGTAACTCCATGCACCCATCTTTCATCAGAACTAAGCTCTCTCACACAACTTGATATTTCTCAGAGCCAGCAGCTGAAGAGGATCAAGTGGAGTGGGCACTCATGCATCAGCTTCGCTCAGCACCCTGGTGCCAAGGCTGGACCATGGAGATTTTCTGTGTCCTCTCCCTCCCTTAACTTCTGTAAAATGCTTCTGATGCAACTGGTTATCTCCAGGCTTTCCTGGAAATTACAAAATGAGGTAGCACACACAAATTAATTTACAGTTCAGGCATGTTGTGCTGGACCTGGTGTGAACACAGAACACAAATGCAGCCCCTGGAGAGCTTAGGGCTGAACTGTTGGGCAAGAGACAATCTATGGATGGAGAGATAGCTGATGGCTGTGGATGCTGATGGAAAGCCACAGTGCAGAACTGACCAGTCATCCTGTAAACACAACCCTTCATCCTCTCTAGCCTGTAAGTGCACAGAGCAGTGGACTACAGCATGACACGAGGTGTTGGATGGCTCCCCCTCCTACCTGAGATAGGGGAGCTGCTGGTCTTTTGGGGGTTTTTCAGTAGTGCTCAGTAAGAGCATCCTGATGAGGGTGATGGGGAATCTGAGTAAGGCTCCTGCTTTGTGTCAGGCTTTGGAGGGTGTCCTGGTTTTGCTGGGACAGAACCATAGGCCAGCCATGTGCTGCAGGCTGTTAGCAATTTGGGGTCAGCCAGGACAGCTGAGCTGAGTTGGCTACAGGTGTATCTCAGATCATAAACATCATGCTCATGCTCATGCTCATGCTCAGTATAAAATGAGAAGTTTGTTAGAGAAAGAGTTTTCTGTTTGAGCTCCTATTTGTGTTCATCCTGATTCTGCTCCTCTTCCTTCTCCTGAGGACTGCAATCCTGCTTATCCTTTGCTGGGCTAAGTATTACTTTATGTATTTTATATTGATACTAGTTTTGTTATTTCACTGAATCTGTTTTCATTTTAAGCTGTGGGTCTTTTTTCCTTTTCCCATTCCTCTTTCTCAGCTGGGGAGAGGCCATTGGGTGATAGAGCAACTGCTATAGTTTAGCCCTAGATACAGGCTAAATGTAGACAGTGGGTCTGTCTCTTCCCACTGGCTGCAGAAGCCATGCAGGGAGACTGGTCAGCTAACAGAGACACCTAAATTTTGTCTTGTATGAAGAGGTACAAATATTTCCCTAGGTTATAACTACTTGAGTTTGGGCTGGGCTTCCCACAAGTAGAGCAGATCCTGGAGGGAAGGAAGGCAGCAGAGAGAAATCAGGACTGGAATGTGATTCCTTTGCATGTTTGAAATGTTATTTACTATCTAGTAAACCCATTTTATAGCACCCTGCATTTTATTTTCAAACACTTGTATTGCTATGCACTGTATATCAGTCACTATCTGATTATGGAAGCTTTCACAATGATTTCCGGGCAGCTTTAAAAAGCTGCCAAAGAATTCTGTGTGGCAGAGGTTTGAACTTTATTGCTGCTTTTCACAAAAAGGCTGAAGAACAAATAACTGAGATGGGAAAAAAGGGATTTCAATGACCTATGTGAATGCAGTAGGCCCCAAACCATGAGAAAAGACCTTTTGGAGGTTAAACAGTTCAGATAACCTGCTCAGCTTTCTGCCAGTGGATCATGACATCCAGAGCCACTCTGGTTTTTTAATTCTTAAAGAAGAGCAATAAATAAATGTCACTTTGTTACTGAAAAAGCAGCTTTGAAACACAGAACAAATGTTAATTGTACTTAAAGTAGTCCAGTTAGATGGTAGATGTGCATCCTAGAGAGATGATGGACAGGTAAAAAAAGAAATATCTCTGTTTAAAAGAGATAGCTGACTCAACTGGCTTGTTTTTGCTGGCCACACATGAATAGGACTGTGCCTGTACAGATTACTTTTACATTCTCTGCTTCTCCTCAGGGACAATACCTTGTCTTCTTAAGCCATTTAGTTGTGTTGATAATTTTTATTCTCTACACTAGGCTGCTAGCCAAGGCAAATGTTTGTGTTGTTCTAAAAACTTGAAGTGTATCACTGTGGGAAACTTAAAATATACAGATAACTTCAGAAAGCATTTTTGGAAAAAAATTGTGATAATATCCCATGTTATTTCACTTACTTTCTATTAGTTTTACATGTAGCAGTGTTCATTGCCTTCACTGGCTGTTTTTCTGTCCTCTTCCCTTCCCATTCCAAATATAAGGAAATACTGATATGATGCTAATTGAACTGAACCATCAACATTTCTGTAGCAATAAAAGTTACAGAAGAAATCAAGAAGCTAAAGCAAACATTATTTTTTGTCTTTGAAAGTATGTGTGAAATACATAGCTGAAATAAGGAAAACACTTTGAAGTGTGTGTTTGTTAAGTATTAGCACTAAGCAGGACTCAAACCAGTAATGGAGGGACAGGCAAAGTTTAATTGAAACTGACAAAATTTAAATAAAACACAGCCTCTGAGTTCACATGGAGAACATTTGTCTCAGTCAAATGCTACCAGTGCTGCATACCAATGATATGCTGTGTGCTGCTGAGCATGCAGGGACTCAAATCAAAAAGATTACAAGTTTGGCTTATGAAGCCTGCTTCAGACTCTAAGTAAAACAAAGTTAGATGGATGAAAATATTCAAGGACTTCTAGGCACCAACTGAGAAATCTTAGGGAAGGAGTAAAAGCAAAGAGGAAGGTGTCTTTTGCTGCTCTTGTAGAGCCAACTGTCCTCCCAGCAGCATTCCCTCCCCCCAGGGCTGAAAGCAGACGAGGATCCACAGCCATGGGGTTAGTCTCTATTGCCCACTCTGTACTGGAAATGGATCCTGGCAAATCCACCAGTCAAGGGAGTAGTGCTCACTGTAAAAGGAAATATGAAAGGTGAGCCTGATCTGCTTGTGTATCTGAACCCAACTTAACTGGGTGTTCAAGCCTGTAGGGTTGGTTACAGTGTTAGCAAGTAGATCAAGCAAGTGCCCACTGTCAGCCCAGCCTCCTATATTTCTGCCTCATTGCTCGTGTTGAGGACATTGTGTTTAGACAAGCCAGAAGCTGTCTTGCCCTAGAGCCTGATGTGTACAAACTACATATGTGTCTATTAAACAGATGATGATTGAGCCCCTGTGTGTCCTTGAGGTAATAGTGGTCCTGGCATATTCCGTGTGTACCCAAATCTATCTCCCAGCTTGTCCCCATAAGTCAACACAAACCAAGACCCCACCTTCTTTCTCCAAGACACACACAGAGGCACAAGTCCCCACAGGTTTGTTGTTTTAGGAGTAGATGACATTAAAGTGGTATGGTGGTGTGTAATGTAGCTTCAGTAAGCATGTGCTTTCTATTTGTCGCTGCTTAAACTGTACTTTTATACACATGGTTCAGGAGTCTTGCTGAAGTCTGCAAAACATTAAAGGCAGCAAAGATGAAGGGAGCAGGCTGAGGAGTGTGTCTGGTTGGGGAGACTAAGCTTGGGAAGAAGTCATTTTGATGGAATTAAAGGCAATAGTAATCAGGGTTGTAGTGAGAACTCTCTTCCTCCAGTTAATGTATTTTCTTAAACAAAGAACAGGAAGCTATAGCAGAAAGCTCCTCTGTGCTCCTTAGGCACACAGCGACCTGCATCCTTCAGCTTAGCACAAATCCCCTTTGATTGAGGGGAAATCAGTGATCCTCCCTGTTAGCAGCACACAGTCCTGGGCATGCTCCATTCAATTCCTCCATTTCCCACTCCAGGGATGCTTTTCCTCTTCCATATACCTCTTTAAACAGATGATCTGTTGGTGGAATAAAAAAAATGTCAATTTTCCCTCCTTTTCACTGTACTCCAGCTTGCTAGCTCTGTGGATGGCTGTAAGGGTTCTTAGAGCTTCTGTTTTTCAGCAATAACCATTCCCTAACCAAGGTTACACATCCTAAGTGCCAGCAACCAGAAACTTTAAATAAAGTGTTACTGAAGTAACTGTACAAATACTTTTTTTGCAATAATCTGCTTGCTGTCTTTCATGTGTTTGCTAATGAGCTTTACCTCCTGTGGAAAGTCAATGGACTCTAGCTGTACAATTTTCCAGCATCTGAAAAATATATCAGTTTTGCTGGAAGGGGAGCTGGTGTTTGTTTTTCTGTGGTGAATTTTGTTTTTATTGCTCTAACTGCAGCTTCAGAAAATGAAATATCTGTCAAAACAAGTCAGGAGTAGGAATGCTTGAAACTTACTTTTTTGGCACCATTCTGCAATACCAAGTGTTCATACTCTCAACTTCTTTAAATTCTGAATGTGGTTAAAATGAACCTCAAGATCAAAAATCAGTAGATGTCCCATTAATTATATTTCAATGTGCAGTAAGCTCCCAAAGCAGAACTCAAGGTCATACAAAGTTTTTCTGATGCCAAAGCCTGAGGGCTTCTCTGGCTCTACTATTGCTCCTTCAGTTGCTCTCAATGCATTCCATCCTCACAGCTCACTAATAGCAGAGGAGACTGGAGAAATCCCAGTTTGGCAAACATCTGCCACTGATAACATTAATCATATTACTAGTGGCAATACCTGTAGCATTTACAGCTGGGAAGGATAGCACTTATTGCTATGGGGTTACTTTGGCATATAATATAAGCATGAGAAATATCTGCAGGTCCAAACAGAAGTTCTGGAAGCAATTCAGTGTACTGAACTCAAGTGTCACAGATTATGAGCTGATAATAAAAGCAGGGATACTAAAACACAAGGCAGTTTGTCTTTGCAAATGAACCTGCTTCAGCTTCTAATAAAGCACAAGCACGTTGGTGTGCATGATTACTTGGTCTGGTGCAAGTGTCCTAGACTAGAGCTTCCTCAAGGGTGGCAGCTATGAAGGCTAGAGCCCTCACTGGACATGTTGTCTGGGGCAATGACAGATTTTCCATGTAGTTAATCTTCAGCTAATCAGTAAAGAAAGGCTCAAGAGGGCAGCAAGCTATAGGCTGAATAGTATTATCATGATATTAGAGTTCAGATGCTGATATTGTTGAAAATGTATCATGTTTATGACACTGCTTATTAATAATGAAAGTAATTTCCCATTGAGCTCTGATAATAGCAATTAAATATCAACAATGAACTAATAGTTGTGCTAAGAGATGTGTGCTCAGGTTTTTGTGGTATCAGACAGCAAGTACACATCTTAATGTGCAAACTCCAAGTCCAGGACTGAACAGCTGGCTTCAGAGAAATGTGGGTAAATACTTTTCTAAACAAAAAATAAGTAATAGAAAGCACAGGCAGGCTACCATGTTTAATCTTTTCCATAGGCAACTGCAGATTCAGAGTCCAGAGATTAGTAAGGGGGAAATTATTCCATGTCAACACTAGGGTAAATTTTTAATGCTGAAATACTCTTAACTCTGAGCTCGGCCATGAGTGTATTCTCTCAGTGAAGAACCAAGATTCTCTGGTAATAAAATAATGGGAAGAATGATGCATTGCACTTGCACAGTACTGCATGGGAAGCTGCAAATAAGGACAGTGGTTGGATCTATGTAAAAATAAATCCTAGGCTGGGCTTAAAGCCAGCTCTGCTGTTCCCCTACACTCCTTTGCTGCTGTAGCAACCTGAGTCAGCTCCGGGGTGAGCCATCTGGCAGTTCTAGAAGGGGAGATTTTTTTTCTTCTGTCTTCACTGGCAATCTTTCTCCCAACACCTCCCAAGTTAAAAAATCACAAGGTGGGGACCAGGGCAGTGAAGTCCCTCCCCCTGTATGTGAAAATCAGGTTTGTGACCTCCTGAGTANGAGGCTTGCCAGGGCACTGAGCAACATGATCTAGTTGGGGATGTCCCTGCCCACTGCAGGGGGGTTGGACTAGATGACCTCCAGAGGTCCCTTCCAACCTAAACCATTCTAGGATGTGCTGTCTGCACTATATAGCATGCTTACAGCATATATGGGGACCAGAGTTCCATGCCTAGCTCCACAGCTTCCTTCTGCTCTGTCTGCCTGTGTGCTGATGCCATGTCATCAATGTTGGCCAGACAAGATAACCTAAACTCTTTCCTAGAGGGCAAAAATGTTAACTGCCTATCAGGGCAGATGGGATTTCTAGGCATTTCAGGCTGAATCCAACGTGCATGGGAGGACAATAATGAATGTAAAGTTCTGGAGTTTAGGAGACATCCCAGGCTTCAGGACAGTCCCAGACTAGTCAGTTAAATTTTGAGGTAGTCACAGATATCACATCTATCTGGATCTATAGGATGGATCACGTTGTCCACTGGCCAGGTACTGTCCTCCAGCAGCACAAGGCAAAGGAGCAGTTGGTGTGGGGGATTGCACATCACCATACACAAACATCTTCAGGCAAAAGACCTGGGACATGGTGAAGATGGAGTGGCCAAGAGAGGCTCAGCTGTCTGTGCCTTGTCTCTGGCTGAGGGGCCACCACCCCTGAGCTTGCTCAGTCACAATGTAGTTCCAACCATCCTGAAATATCAAGAGTAGCAATTTACTTCTCCCCCTCCTCTCTGCAGAGGACTAAGCAAATGTTTGGACCAATAGAATATGCTTAATTTAAAGAGGAGAAGTATCTTTACTAGTTTGTGGCATCATCTTTCTTTCAGGTTCCACTAATAAGGTTTTATGTGCCTCTAGATGCTTTTTTATTATGACTTTTAAATGTTAACATAAATTCTGTCATTCATCAGTATATCTGTACTTCATTTCATTAATTAATCTGTACTCATTTCGTTAATTCCTGCCTTTGCTCCTGCAGTTTGTATCAATTTTACTCAGTATATAATTAGATTTTTAAGAGCCATCATTACATTTCTAGCATTTGAAATAATCCTCAGAGTCACACTGTAAATGTGACGAGCTTCAAGCCCTTTTTTTCCCTTTATAGGGAGTGTTGTAAGATCTTCTGGTTTATTCATGAAATGTCACTTTGTCTAGTATCACAGCACTACATCACATAACACATCCAGTTCTGTAGTAGTAAATCCCTTTATGTTTCTACATTGTATTCCAATTTGCAATATTAATGCTGCAAGTAACATAGAGTGACAAATGAAACTTTCAGAAGAACATACAATTTCCATTCCAGACACCCACTATCATTTCCAGTAATGGGTATCCAGTCTGGATGTATGTTTCTAGCAGATTCTAAGAGTATGACTGTTAAAGTACCAGTGGTTCTTGTGAAACCACAATTACACAGGTAATCTGTGAATAGTAAAACATTTCCAAGAACTTTGACTTTTCCCTTTCAAAGCTTTATTTCTTGTTATTCCCTACAAACACATAACACAAACAACAAATAGCTATAATGATAATAGTATCAGTCATGGCAGAGTAACTACATCTGTGCTCAACTAAGTTTCTGTACACAGCACAGCAATTCATCCTGCCAATGCTGTCTAGGAAGACCAAAGAATTTGATGACTAAACCATGGATGACATCAAAAGGCAATTTTGATTTTAGCTCTTGAAGATCTCAGAAGGTTTCCTACTTCTGTGTCACCAGGTTTATGAAAGCATTGCTACCTTTCCACCAAGTGACCCTCCTACAATACCCTTGGTGGAAGTCCATACTCTCAGGGTTTCAAATCAGCCTTATCAGAGTCTCCTTTTTCCCTCACCAGAAATAGCTCAGCCATCTGCAAACATGATGTTCCTGCTCTGCCTGCAGCTGTATTAATCTCTGAAAAACCTAAGAAAAGAAAAATGAGGGATAGCTTTAGTAAATGGGATTGCTGAAATTTAGGAAGGAGTTCAAATGAAGACAGTTTCATCCCCTCCTCCTCACACACCTCAACAAGTTTAGATTTTTTTCAAGTTCTTCCTTTTCCTGAGGCCTCATTCTCCATTAGGAAGTTTTATCCTTTCTTTACTAACTGTTTATACCAGAGGTAAATCCTCCCAGCTGCCCATGAGGAGTGAAGAGGTTCCCACAGCACTGCTATCTCAGGGAGCACTGCAAACCTCAGGGAACACTTAAGAGGGATATACACACTGCACATCAGGACCACTTTTTTTTTATTTGAGCTTTTAGTTATCTTCTTAGATATCTCAGGATGGTGACAACATCACAGGCAAGGCTCACAATTCTCTGCTGGCACTGCCTCAGTGGTAAAACCTGGCTGTGAGGGTGCCTGAAGAAAAATGAGCCCCTGAATCCCAGCCTCTCCAAGCATAGCTGCTTTCACCTCTGGGATTTCACAGGTCACACTGGCCTCAGCAGGTTAATAATTCTGCCCTGGGGAGCCATGTTTAGCCATTTCTTTTGCATCAAAAGAATGTTCCTAGCAAGCCAAATGATCCCTGCCATGCTAGGAGGCATGTTCATCAAAACTTGCAGGTAAAGAACAAACATCACCATAAAACCTGGCTGCGCTCTCAGCTGCACCAGGTTCATGCTGTAAACTGCTGCTCTTTCCCTGAAGCTGAGTAAAAGTTGGTCTGAAAGAGTTCCCAGCACACCTTAGGATGGCCTTGGGGCTGCTGTAGCACACTCCAGCTGTAGCCAGGTGCTGGCCCAGCAGAGCAGCTGGCTAAACACTACATGACCACATCCACGTGTGAAGGTAGGGACAGGGGACAGGTAACAGTAAGGCAGCCAGGGCAGCTCTGCTCTGGGGCTTCTGTACAGGAGAATCCTCTATTACTCCACAGGGGCAGTGCCTTGGCTGCTTTCTGCTGCCTCAGCAGAGAAAGAACCCACCACCTGGACCCAAGTCCAAGGATTTAGCCCATAAATCTCAAGGCTTTAATTCCTTTCCTTTTTTCTTTTCTTTTTTTCCCCTTTCACAGATGTTAACATTTTCCAAGCAGTTATATGCTACCTTGGTGAAGTGCAAAGAAAATAGAAACCATATCCAAGATTACATGAAGGATAAAGTAGAATAGCATGCAGCATGCATTGGTTTAATGCATCAATCAAGATTAGATAAGGAGCATATGCCCAGTGCTGGATCTGCCAAATTAGCAGGAATGCAAAGACATTTTTAGCATGTGTTTCTGATATAAAGTCACTTTCACTCAGAGGGGAAATACATTGTGCACTAATACTGATATTTTCTTCCCTCCTTCATCAGGTGAAAACATATTGGAAGAGGCAGGATAATGCTATTTCACTGACGGGACAATTTTCTTCTTGCTAGAAATAGATTTATTGTGCCTTCTCAGCCTAAGCTGATAGCATCCAGCATATTCCCATTTACCTCTTGCTGCTCCTGTCATCTGACATTTTTCCATAAACAGACAATGATTTAAGATTTCAGCAGAAATGAATCATTTTGCCTGGTAAAGGATGGTAAACTTTGAGGCTGCACAGTCTTGATGATACAGATTTATCTTGGTGATACAGATTTAACATGAAAATAACCACACATATAAAACTTGCTTCCTTTTTTTTTCCCCAAACTTCATTCAGGAACACAGTTGCTTTTATCATCCATCATCATGATAATGGTGATGATGAAAAGAGGTATTAGCCACAAGATATTTACTCAGGAAAGCAAGTTTTAATATCATAATAGAAGTTGGGAACATAACAGCTTTTCATGTTATAGTCTGTTGGTGAAATGTGGCCACACAGATATATCTAACAGTTCAGAGAAACCTGATGTCTTTATTCAGACCCAGGATTCACACTGTCGGCTGCACTCAAGCAGTTTTCACTGGGCATGTTATGGGCTTGCCACTTGAACTGACATGAGAAAAGATTCAATTCCACTCTTGAGGAGCTATACAGAATTGATAGAGATTTTTCTTAATAAGCTATAGGAGCCTCGTGTTGATGCTGTGGATCCAAGAGCCAGGACTGCTCTGTCCTCACTCACCCTCTGGAGAAGCACCACTCCCTCTGTGGCAGTCTGGCAAGATGAGCTCTCTGTTTTAGGGACTCAAGTTAAAGCTAAATAGGAGAGAATACTCCTTCAGATCTTTTGCAAAGGGTGGCTGAACAACTGGACCATTGCTGCAATTATTTCTGTACATTATCCAGTTACATACAGCCTCAGTTGTTTTGCTAACTCAGGTGAGATGTGCTGTTAAACACATAAACAGAGACATCTATCCTAGCAGTGCAGCAATGAAATATCACTCACTCACCCCCGTGACACTGCTCTTAGACCAATCCTTTCTTTAGATTCCTAGTTTTCCCTCTATATTATTCTTTATGCAACAAACAAATTACTCCCATAGCACACAAGCTTCCACAACCCAGTTATTAACCTCCCATATGTGATGCTTGCCTGATGCTATTTCCAACATATCAAAATCCCAGGACTAGAATACACAATCTCTTCTTTCTCCTTTCCCACTAAAGGGAATCACAATACATTTTTTATAAGGTTGTATACTCCCACAGAGTGAGGGAAAACATGGTGCTGCTCCTGTATGTGGGTTTCTTAGAAAAAAAAATTTCTTTTGTCAAAGAAACCTCACAAATTATAGCCTCCAGCATAAAAAACTGATTTAGATCCCAACTCAGATTTAGATGTGAACACACTGTGATCAAAGATCTTGGAACTAAAGATAATTACACCCTACTGCAATGATCATTGCTGCTTTAAAAATACATCAGGCTGGTTAGAATAATTTCACTGAAAGTATTGCCAAAGCAAAAATGGGAGTTGGATCAAATACAATTTTAGGAAAATGTTATTTTTTTAACTGTTAAAAAAGATACTAGAAGTTTCCTTTCACTTGAAACTGAGATAACCTTGACACTTTGTTACCAAACATTTCAACTGAAAAAATTTTAGGCAAAAAAATGTTCCATTAAAAATTTTACAAGGAAAAACCACAGTGTCCAAAGAAAGAAAAAGGCCCAAGTGGAGAAAACTGAGCTTCTGAATTCATAAAGATAGGATTAGCTTTTATTTATAAAAGCACAGTTTTTAAATAGACATCAATCTAGCCTTTAAATGTGTGAGCCCAAAGTTGTCACCAGAGTGATTGTAACTACAGTCACCTCTAAAACTGACTGGTGAGATATTGGTGTTGTGAAGTGTTGATGCCTCAATATGTGAGTTAAAGAATTGATGACTGTCATGCACAATGCATGTGTCTTATAAATTAGATGGATGAAAATCAAAATCCCTTATTACTGCAAGCACAAAATTATGGGGATAAATCTAGGAACTATTTTCAGTGTTCCTATGCCATTAATCCCTTTCTCTGCTTCTCCCATTATTACCATGTTATTGTTATTACCAAATAAGCCTATAGCCAGACAAACAGAGTCCACTGGTAGCTAATATAAATAATTTATTTCAATTCTGGGATTAATCAATATATGGTCCAATTTTTCTGCTGTATTGTCTTCTATGTGCAGCAAATGCACAGAATTCCAATGGCCATTTCAGAATCCTTTCTCAAAATTGAGCACCTAGAGATCATATTTTCCAAACCTGCACAGTCTGTCTTTTCTAATTAATGATGTGGTGCACTCAAATAGATTGCTGGGTATTTTACAAAGTGTTGCTTGAAGTTTGACTTGTATGACTGCCATTGGCTTTTTCAGCTGTTGCCATGAAAATTCCAAATCATTATTAAAAAAAAAAACAAACCAACAACAAAAACCCAGCTGTCTGTACAGGAGAAGAATGGCAGAAGTTACAAATAACATACTGAGAAATGAATGTGCCTCAGTAAGCATGCCATCACTGCTATACACCACAGATTGCTCCTCCACACTGAGCATCATCCAAGAGGACAAATGGCACTGAGGAGCATTTTTGCCCTGAGCTCAGCAGTAGAATTAGCACCAACACCTTTGGAATCTATTTAGCAGAATGGTGAGCAATGAGTCATTTCACAGTAGAAGTCAAAAATCAATCATCTGAGAGCAGCTTTTGATCTTCTGTGGCCCTTCCCTGGCTGTGGGCCACCAGCTCACCTCAGTGTCCCCTGTGAGAAGGCCAGTGGCCCACAGAAGCTGGCAGCTTCTACAAGAGCAACATGTGACTGAAGATTCTTTTGCTGGTGGATCTATTCATAAATGAGTTCTGTTTAAAACCCTCCAGCTGCAGAAACTTGGCAAGGGGGCTGTTCCCAACACAAGCACTAACTCAGTTGTCACTCTGGATACAGGACTTTTACACAGTGTGACATATGCTCTGATGGATGATGTACCCAAACGTGGTATCTGTGTAATAAATGCCTATGAGTGAATAAGCACATTTCATTCCCAAACAAAAATCATGCCTAGGAGAAGAAGAAATCAACAAACATATCAGGGAAGGGAAAGGTCACTGGGGAGCTTTTCTCACTAACCCTTTAACTCCTGAGAAGCTGAAAAGTAGTAAGGCAATGTGTGGTAAGCTAAAGCTCTCCATTGCTGCCTTCTTTCCCATCCATTCCAGTGTCTAAGCACAGGGTACACAGGGATTTACGATATTGCAAAATGTTTATGTCTTAGTGCAGGCAAGAAGCACTGAGATCACTCTTGCAATAGTCAAGATCTGAAATATTCTGGCCTCTTTATCTTCTGCCACCGAAACATAGTGCAGCAGAGGTATAGAAGCATTACACCTCTGTTAGTATATGCATGATTTAATTCAGCTGATGTCTTATGTAAATGATCCATAAAGGATGAGGGTATACTCTGCTGGGTGGAACCTTGCCCATCACATGCACTGCACCATCAGCAGCCCTGACCTGCCTGTTGATTCTCCAGACCACTCAGGGTTTGTTCCACCAACCAAGCACATCTGCCTGTGTGCAGTCTGCTAAGCCATTCTTTGGAGACTATTGTTAGTGAATCCTGATATCCTTTTGTCCTGGTTTGAGTTATGACCCTAAACTGAAGCAACAAGGTTTTTCCATTCCATACACATCATATTCTGTATAAAACTGAGGGTCATTCCCTGAAACTTTCACACCAAGCTTGGGCCTTGGGGTCTCTTAGAGAAAGCTTAAGACCTAAGTAAAGCAGGTGTGTGATTAAGCTGTTTAGCACCTAATTAACAGCAAATACAAAAAAGGAGAGGTTTGCACCTGCATTCTCCCAGGAGATTGACCACCTGAGCCATGGTATGTGATGGACTGGTATCTTTCCTTGTGAGGATCAAAAGCTCAGCTCTGTTGTTGCAGGACTCTGTCCGTTCTTCCTTTGATCTCAAGCCATGAGTTCCTGAATCCAGTTCCAGGATTCAGCCCCTGAGTCTGATTCTCATCTACTGGTGAGTCCTTCTACTGCAGCATCAGTAGTGATGGTGATGTAGTTGCCATTAGGGGTATTTGGGTGTGGTATTGGTTTTGTGTATATATTTCATTTCATTGTTATTACTTTCATTAAAGTAGTTTAAGTTTTCATTTCTAATCCACAAGTCTCTCTCTCTCTGTCAGTTCCCTTTTTTCTTCCCTGGAGTGGGGGAAAAGCAGACAGTAGAGAACATCTGTCACAGGGTTAGTGGTCAGCCCAGCCCTAAAACTTTACAACTTCTGAGTTTGGGTTACAAGGCAAAGCTTCACATATAGTCAATGACTCTCTCTTTTCAGAGCTAAGTGCCCCCAGGGCCTTAGTACAGTGAGTTATCTCTGTTTCTGAAACAATCTGCCATATTTACTTCACCACTGCATATCTTTCTGATAGTGTTTCTTCCTGCAGATCATGAAGTTTGACTTTCCACAACTCTCCTAAATTCTGAGGTACTGCAGGTCACCTCTCCTTTTCTTCCTTTATTTTCTGTATGCTATTTCAATAGCTTTTAGAAAGGGGCAAATTCCTTCTCTTGACTCCATCAGTTCACAGTTTTCCTCTTCCTCGTCCTTCCAGCTGAGGCAGTAAGGGAGCAGGAGACCAACAGTAAAGTGAGCACAGAGCTACTTGTGGCACAGCAGCAGCCCTGTTTGCAGTGTGCTGCACCCCAGAAAGCTCTCTCCAGCCATCCAGGATCCATAATCTGAGAAACACTGACAGGGAGAAACAGTCTTTCTCTGTTCTAGTCCAACACCATTTGGTATTTTCTCTTACAGGCTGTTCTCTCCACCTCACTGCATAGAGAAAACACCCCAGAGTATCCTGTTCAGAGCCACTTCCTTACCCTACATCCCAGTGGATACAGCTTCTGAAAGGAAGCAGAGTCGGCAAGGATGGAGTGCTTTTGGGAATCTTTCCCAGCATATGGAGACTGCATTCTGCAGCAAGTGAGGGCAGTTCCCTCGGCAAGTGGAAAATGGGCTTCACGTCCCTGTGGTCTCCCTGTGGTTTGCTTCCCTTGCGATATTATTTTTGAATCGCAGGCAGGAGCTCTGTGTTTCTTGTTCTGTTTAGTAAATCCAATAACCAAACCTGGCCCACTTCTGGGTGGTCCTCACAAAATACCAGAAAACCACGCCAAGGCCATGTGATATAATAATCAGAAGAAATACAAGGATTGCTCTGACAGATACCTCAAAATCAGTTTTTTCAAGAAATGGGATGTTTTGACCAATGTGTCTGTTCCATCTGTGGTTTTTTTTGCCTGTTCCATTTAGTTATTCAGTGCCTTTGTTCTTCATTCTGGTAAACCAGAATTACCGGCCTGGAAGGTGAAGATCACTGATCCATGATGCTTGACTTGGTCTTCAGTTAGGAGACTTTACCCTACATAAAATGCCTTCCAGGTTTAGGAATTCAGATCAGAATTGCTAGGCAGACTGGCTGCTTTCATGACCAAGAATAAGAAAGAAAGATGCAAAGAGCCAGCCATTAAAGCCCAAACGTAAGCATGGTTTCCTTTTATTTTCCTGAATACTTTGTGGGTAAAGTTAGTGCTCAAGGACTAATCTCAGTACACAGGGCCAATGTGAACCTTGCCAGGCAGTCTGCCTGCTGCCCACACACCACAGCCCTGCCAGCAGCAATCCCACCGCGGGGCCCCTGCGCTCGCCCTTTGCCAATGCACTTCAGCCATGACTTCCAGCTCTAGCTCTCCTTGCTGATGTCTGCCCCAGCTCCACAAGAATCCCTGCCCTTCTACCTCTAGAACTGCTTTTGGAATGTATTGGCCCCCAGGGCAGAGATGGATGGTGTGAGATGGGCTAAGAGAAAGTCTCTTCTGACCTGAGCTGATGTGGAACCAGGAGCACAGGAGGCTCACCAACTTACTCTGCCATCTCATCCCTTGCAGAACCAGGGACACAGCAGATGATCAGCCAGTTTATCTCCCTGCACATTGGGGATAACCCTAAACATACTTAACTCTCAGGGAAAATAAACATTATATTTGATCACTAACACACTCCTTCCCAGCTACCAACTATTAATGATGTTAACTAACACTTTTTCATTCACAGCTTTTTACAACTGCATTATATATACGCTCTGTGATTTCTGGAGAGGATAGGAACCCAAGTTCTCCGACAGGCTGTTTAGAGACAGTGTAGTAAATTCCTGTTCTGATAGCAATCAGATTAACAATTATTTGGAGCAGAAAAGCTCTTCATTCTTAAGGGCCTGATCCAAATCACATTAGGTCAGATGAACTTTTTTTCTTTTCAGTTGCCTGTTCAGCAGTGCCTAACTCAGCATCTATGCTCTTATTTGTCACTGCCCTGATTTAATTCATTGCTGTAGAATTAAGAATACTGGTTTAATTCATAATAATTTTGTTTCTTTTCATAAACACAAGCCCTAATTCAAGTATTGTCATTTTACACAGCAAACATAGCCAAAAATGTGATAAAAGAGAATTTTATGATCAGAGATCGGCCAATACAGAAACATAGCACAGCAACATGACCAAAGCAGAACAATGTGATTGATTTTTCTCTTCCTTTACTCTTAGCTGTTGTGCTTTGTGTGAAATCTGTCTTGAGCCAATGGGATTCCATGAAGGGAGCAATGAGCACTAGGAAGAAGCAGTCAGCATTAAAGCAAGTGATATTCCTCTCCTCCTGGCACAGCTATGCATCTTGGGTAGACAGCCACTGCACTCCTGGATGCCCTGTTATCTCCTTGTGATCTGGGAACCCAGCTGCTAAGCTCCACTTACAGAGATGCTCAGGGTTAAACAGGTGTGCCCCAACCCTCCTGCAAGCTTCATCCCACTGCCACCTGGCACTTCCCAGTCCTGCTGGCTTTCCTTTGCCACATTACTTTCTCGGAGAGCTGCCTTTGCTCTCCCAGCATGTAAATAGTGTAAGACTGTTCTCTTGGTATTCAATTAGTGAGGGAAAGTGGTTTTGTGGTTAATGGACCAGCTGGGGACTCAGGAGATGTGACTGCAGTTCCCAGTGCTGCCACACACTTCTCATGCAATCTTAGCTTCCCTCATAGCCCTGTCAAGTTCACCCAAGCCTAAAGGAGAGTAAAAGAGCAAGCATGATTTCCAACAGCAAGCCCAAGATGCCAAGCCCACTGGTCATCAAAAGACTGGCACCAGTGACACCAGTACTCTGCTGCCTGCGCATGGCTTTGTGCAATCAGGGTCACAGCCTGAGCAGAGCACAGTGTGGCAGCATCCTTCCTTCTCCTCTGCAGGAAAACTGCACCAGAGTATTTCTTTTGACTGTAGTGATTTAGTGTCTGTTCCCTTGCACTGCATCAGACCAAGCCAGCCAGGGCACAGGGAAGCTGAGGAGAGGCTGTGATGAAGGAGGCATCACTGTGAAGACAGAGAAGGATTTGTGTAACTGCACAGGTAAAAGGTCAAATCTGTTATTACAAAAAGTCTGTAAACAATTAAAGTAGCCACGAATATGGGAGGTATGAGTGCAGCCATTAATATTTAGGGGAGTGGAGGAAGGAAGACAGAGATGAAAGCTGAACACCTTTTTGAACCTCAGCCAAAGTTTTATCAACCATATAACGAAGAGAACACATCCTGCTCAGCGAGACACGTATTCACCCTGTTTCATTACATTCTGTTCTGTCCTCAGTCATGATGGATCCTGCTGAGACTCGTGTTTAACAGCTCCTTCCTGGAGTGGCTCTAGCAACAACAAGAAAAAAAATATTGTGAAAGTCACACCCCATTGAAATTGCATCCTAAAGGGACCTGGTGAGTGCAGTAATTACCAGGATGACTATGAACACCAGGGCCACACTTGGCTCACAGGCTGCTGTACATGTTAAAATTAAAAAGGACTTTAAGCAGATGCAAGAAAAGTGGAAATTAGGGACCAAAGTGTAGGCACAAGAGTGATTCATCATTCCTGATAAGGAGCCATTAGGCTGGATTTTGATGGGAGTAGCCCCGGGGAAGCCAGCCTTGCTACGCTTACAAATGCAGTGTAATCCCCAACTCTTTTCAGATAATGGAAAACTGCATTAACCTTGTAATGTTTCCCTGGTGACTCTATCACATTCACCCTCTTAGAAGCCTCTCTGCTACTATTTTTTTACACCCTCTGATTTCTCCAGATACTGATTTCCACTCTCTGGGGGCAATGCAAAATGCCTTGGTACACAAGATCAGAATCCAACCCCTTGTTATTTCAGCCGGAATGAGATTTCTGGCTTGTTTTAGCCATCAGGATAGCCTTGACATGCTTTGACTTGCCTGCACCAAAAATGTAAACAGCAGTGCTAAGTACAACAATTAACATTGTGTCTCTGCAGATGTTTGTTTCCCTTGATGGAGCTTGGAATTTGAGTGGGGAAAAGAAGGGTAGGCAGCTAACAGAGGCTAATGCAGTCTGAGGCAAACTTCCCAACTGCAGTTTTATAAACAGCTCAAGCTGCTCCCCTTTCTATCAGTGATGTCACTCCTAACCTTAGAGCAGGCTGCAGCATTGCTATCCATCATCTGCGAGCTGCTATTCCTTCCCCACCAAATAGCAGGAGGCACATGGTGTGTGAAGGCAGCTGGAGTCTTGAAGCATTTCAGCTTCATGTGAATGGAAGCCAATATGCTTCAGATTCCCTGGATTTTTCATACAAATTATCTCACCCAAGTCTACAGATACTGCTGTCTAACAGTTGTAGGTTATGATTTCCAAACAGCAAGATAACCTTCATCATCAAGCAAAGGCAAAAATGCCATTAGCAGATACAGAGGTGATTAACTCAACCTAGCCATTTGCTCATGAGTCTGAATTCATGTCATCAGCTGTGATGAAATGAGTGTTTTCTTAGATAGATATGGACAACTAACACAGCACAGAACTCAGCAATCTTCAAAGGACTTGAAGTTTTAAATTCTCTGGCTAAAGTCAAACATTTGTCTTTCTTATCACTTTCACTCAAAGGATGTGTTTTTGCAATATTACATCAGGTTCATTTGCCAACAGAAGAGGCCAAAAGGTGACGTTCAAGAGATGAACGCTGCCATCACTTACACAACAGTAACCCATCAGCTGCCCTGGAATTACTCTGGGTTTCCAGTGAAATACTTGACAGCAGGATCATAACACTCTGCTAGAACATTTCTTATATCACCATTGCAAGAGCTCTGCAAATCCAGCACTTTCCAGCTGAGGCATTTCAGATGAGAGCTCCAAGTTGAGGTGATCAAACAACTAGCACAGAGGTGACCGGTGTTAAGTTAGAGTAATACTAAATGCTGAGTTATTCTGTGTCTAAACCTATTTTCTCTGCAATTATACGCCTTCACAGCATGAGAGCTGGAGGCTTTGAGAACAGAACTTCTTCTTTAACAGGTCACCTGCATTTTCTGATTCTCTTCTCAAATCACAGCACCTTGTACCCTCATTTAAACTGTTTCTGAGTCAATCCCATATGATTCCTTGCAGTGCTGCTCTCATCCCTCAACAAGCCATGAAAATCAAAGCAAATTACATTTGCTTTGATAGCAGATGCCTTGTGAAAAACTCTCTGTCTGTTTAGCAGCACGGCAGATTCATTTCTCCTGCAGCAAAAAGTTTTGTTTAGTGAGGTTACACAGTCAGAAATTGGCTAATTGCATACTCACTGAAGAGCCTCTGCATAAGTCTGATATGATTCTACAGGACAGAGGAGTATCTTCAGCATCAGGTAGAATATTAGAGCACCTCTCATTATTCGAATAGTGAAGTGGTTTCACTGCAGTACATTGTTATTATTATATACAGCAAATGTTGCTACATCAGTTCTACTTTGCTGTGGCCTCCTGTGGGCTCACAGCAAAAGCAAATGAAGTGAGTGAAGAACGACTGTGGGCATCAGATGCCTTCAGGCATAGGAAAGGTGGAAGGTGACTGTTTTATGCAATACATGACTACAAATCCTGAGCTGGTCATTTGCCACTTTTCTACCAAGATAAACAAAACATGCCCCTACTCTGTGGATGCAATTTTCCACCATGCCATGAACTCTGCAGGTGACAGCCTGAGCAAGGGAACAGAGCCAGCTCTCTGCACACATGCTGACTGGATTTCAGTACACCATTGTGACAGATGTGAATATTTTTCAAAGCTATCTGTGTGCTGAAGTATTTGAAATGTTTCTTACCTGAGGCTACCTGCCAACAAATACTGCTATTCTTCGCACCTGCAAACACTGTCAAAATAAAGGCAATGTTCCAGCTGAGCCTGATGTTCAAACTCCAGCTCCAGCTTTTAAGTATGAGAAGAATTCAACCAACTTACTCATGCATTTTGTTGAACAAAGATGAGTTGGTTTTCATGCCCACGGTCCAGCATGATTGTGTCAAGCTTTTTGCTAAATCTAGCCAATGACTAACTCAGATGCATCACTAGGTTAGTGAGGTTAGCTTATGCCAGTGTCTCCACAATGATATAAAAGAGAGCAGAACTCTTTGCATCCTAAGTAGTCACCTTCACCTCAGCACCTTATGTGATTTGATACAGAGAGGTCAGCTGGGAATACCTAGGCAAGGATGACCAGAAGGTTTCTGCACAGAAGAAACTATAGCAAAGGTCCTCTAGCACGTCATATTTAGCAATCACTAACACTTATCAAGTACATCATTTGAAACAAAAGTAAAAGTAGCTGTAATTCCACTCTCTGCACTCCCTTTCTTCAAAGAGCTTCCAAAGACAGCTTGAATTCTTCACCTTTTTGCTAGCATGCTCAGCAACAGCAGAAACCACTTCTGGCACTAGCTGTTATCACATCCTGGTAGCTGCAGCCCCCAGCCAACCACATGTTAGAGCAGCAGAGGAAGGCAGCTGTAAGACTATCTGACACACACCAGGAGGGTTCATGGAGCCCCACTCACGACTGCTACACAGCAGCTATCAGCCCTGCACTCTAACTATAGACCTGCTGAAACATTATCATACATGAAGGACTAATTAGGTGTGCTGGGCCATTAGCCATCTCTGAACATTGACTGATGAAAAATATAATTAATGACAGCTTTCATAAACAGACTCCAGAACAGAGAATTAAATTAAAAGGAAAACAGCTGTTGCTAATGGAAATGAGGACCATTTCTTGATTAAAATATCTGCTTGTCTTTCTGTGGGAGTTTTTCCAGAATGGTGGGATGGAAGAGTGTAACAAGATCTGGGAGCAGAGAATCTGCAAAGCTTCCTGCTGAAGAAAACACAACTTCTCTGTCTGATGAGTCACAATGTTTTCCTTCTGCAGATTGAAATAGGGGAAAGAGCTATACAATTGCCTTGTTCATCTCACTGCCAGTTTGAATGGCTTTATAATCTTGGAGATCAACCCTGACATAAAAGAATCCAGTTCAGCTTTAACATAAGGTAATATTTCATATTACATGAACCCACAAATGTAGGAAAGCCTAGATTTCAAAAGCTACACACTGAGGCCCTGTGTACTGCTACAGAGCTCTGAATCCAGAAGACAACATCTCCACAAATCTCACTTAAGCACCTGTATTGATTTTGACACCAAACTGCAGCAATGAATGCACAGCTAAGGACATCTATCAGAGGGAGACTTCCACCCTAGAGCGAGCCACAGCGGACTCAATAAAGGTTTGCTGACATAAATAAAAGGGTCTGAAGGACAGAAAATGTCAGAATCAAGACTTTTTCAGGTCATGAGGCCTTTCCTTCATGCTGTGAGGCCTCTGATCCTCTCTGACAAGTAGCAAGTAGTGCAGGAGGAACCTACAGTAAGAAGAGTTAACCTCCAGATTTTCGTGGTCTCTGAGCAACACAGCTTCATCTGCCTCCTACCATCTTCTGTGTGACAGAAGTCATAGACCTGTGGGGTGGAAGTCTTCTTTCTGAGTCCCTGGAGTAGTTCACTTTTACATTAGCTTCATTTTGCATAAAAATGTTCAGTGCACTTCCAAGTGCCATTGGGACCTGTGTCAGTAGACATGGCCTTCTCAGAGTTTTACCCTGTGTGTTTCAGTGTGCCCTCTCCAAGGTTTGCAGGAGCTTTAGTCTGTCTTCACATCAAGTCTTGAATCATGGGTTTGATTCTCTGGGAAGGGCCTGAGCACTGCATGCGACAGATTAATACTGGAACTTAACTGTTGAGCAGCTCTTAGTAGATTTGCACCCTGTTCTGTAGCTGGGGCAGGAGAGACTGCTGTGCTGCATCGACTCAAATCAGTCTTGCTCTGCCTTGTTCAGAGTGATAGATCTTTTCAATCACTAATGCCTGAGAGCTAAGACCTGGAAATCCTATGCCCCATGAGCATGCTGACAAGGAAATACATGCTCCATACCACCTGTGCCTTGAGGAATGAAGGTGTATGAAAGGCTGCGTTCAGGCTGCATTATCAGATTCAAAGTGGAAACTAAAGAGAGAGAAAGGTCTGAAAGATGAGCCAGCAAGGAATGCCTGTTGCTTTCACCTTTGATCCATGTGGTGCTTTGATGTGGTATTTCAGTCCTTCAGACAAGGTAACTTATCCCAGTCTGCAGCTGAAGGCACCTCCGATGGATATAAATGAGGAAGCAAGCCATGCTCTTTGCTCTCACTGAGGCACTGCTGCTTAGCAGCATAATTCAGTCCCAGTTCCCTTCCCATCTCCATTTTTTTCTGCCTGCAGAATCTAAAAGGAAATTCCCTCAGCTAAATACAAAGGCACTTGATGTTCATCTAATGGCATTTCAGGGAAAGGAAGCATGAAACCACAGAAGTTATTCATCTCCATAAACTGGTTTTATCAGGGCCCCAGAACACAATTCCTTAGCCTGAGGAGGTCTGGTCTTCCTCGAGAGATGCAAATGCATGACATTATGTACAGAATGGGTGCTGCTTAAGAACCCAGATAGTTACAGAGCAGGCATGTGGGAGTGATCAGCATAAAATATTTCCTTTTAATGATGTGCACACTTCTGTCCCTTTGAGGGAGAGCAATATGTGCACTGAATACTGCAGCACATTGTTCTAGTGATATGGATGTCTTGATCTGCTGATGAGGGCTCAGACTTGAGACATTTTTATCAGTGAATCAGCCAAAGGTTTGCTTCTCTTTTTCTCATGACTACTTAGCTTCCACATGGCAGGATCTTCCCACCTGTAAAATGGAAATGAAGTTCTTGTCCATGAGTTCACCGTTTGGGCAATGAACTGAGCTGGAAAACCTGGCTTCAAACTCCCTGGAGTTAGCTTCTCCCTGCAGTCAACAGCAGCATGGAGTTTATTTTTCTCCAATAAGGTTATCTCTGCTTCTTCTTGTACTCACAACAGCACCAGCATGAGCTTGAACTCCCAAACCCAGGATGGCCGAATCACATTCAAAGGAGCCCAAAGCCAGTATGGGAACAGAGTCTTTCTTGCTAGGGGCCTGGTTATACAGCAGAAGGGTCCCACTGGGTGGGAAAGGACTTCTCAGGCTCAGCTGCAGCAGTCTGAGGTGGTGGCACTGAAGCCAATCACTGCTTCTCCACTGGAAGCTGCTGTCACAGCCCAACAGTTGTCACAGAAATCACAGCGCCCAGCCCCTGCAGTCCACAGTTCATTGCCATAAATTAAATCACTAGTGTAAGGTAATACAGCAGACTGGGAATTGCAGAGGCCAAGGACCTGGCAGACATTTGTGCCTCTCTCCTGCTCCATAATGAAAACAGAGGCTTCTACCTTTGTCGCCCTGGGAAGATTTGGCACAGTTTGTCTGTCGGAGTCTTAAGCAGCTTGCTGGAGGTCACGCAGGAAATGTGTGTCAGCCCAGATTGTCGGGCAGGGTGTTGGATTTATGTCTCTAGAGACCCAGGCAAACACTCTGCCATGAGACTAACCTTCTTCTCCAGGCAGGGGTTGGCTGCAAGCATCAGCCCTGAGCCCTTCGTTTACCACCTCTGCTGCCTGCCAGACGTGTGCCTATCAAGCAGCCTTGCGAGTGACTGGCATGTGTGTTATGAGGAGCATTATTCTGTAGTTGAATTTCTAAAGCCCTGTTGAAAAATCTATCCCGAAGAATAGAAAAAGAGGGATTAATTTAACCAAGTTTAACCAAACTCCCTAACGTGCATACGAAACAAGCCCTGGAAAGGGAGCAGAGCTGGAGCTGTTCTTACTTGCTATCTCCTGTGCAGGCTTTAATTGCAAGTTATTCATTAAGCCTTTGCTCTTCAGAGCAAACAGATGTGTTTCAAGACACTTGTGTTAGATAAACAACCAGAAACCCTTTTAGATGAGTGTGAGTGTACACATCCACCCAAGGGAGCATCACGGACATGATGGAGATTCTCATTTCCCTGTGTAAGTGCTGTGCTAGAACAGAGAGAAATTAATATTCATTGTGTGGCTTTGTTGGGCTGTTTTGGAAACTGGCTTTACAAAGTTCACATGGGAACCCAAAGGTAATTGCTTAGCTCTTGTTTAAGTTAGGAACAGAGAGACTTTCAGGAGTGGCACTTGGAGGGAAATGGGTATCTGCAGGACTGCTCTGAAGTACAGGAGACGTCTCACCAAGGTGCAGTTCATAACACAGTCCCCGACGGGAGGGAGATTCCTCCTCTCACCCACCAGCTGTTTGTGTCTGCTACCAGCCCCATGCACTTGCCCTATTGTCAGACCATGTGCAGATTAGATAAGCAATTCTGGATCTAAAACTATTAGCACTCACCACAGTGATATTGTTTCATGGGCACTTTATAGACAGCATAATTCTGCAGCTTGGGCCATGAACACAGAAAGAAACTAACAATGCAGCTGCAGGAGAGGGCAAATTCTTCTCATCCAGGACTTTGGTCTCTGTAACACAGCTGCCATCTTGCTAGAAAAAAGAAAAGAGTTATCTGGAAACAGAAATGAGGGAGGGAAATGTGAAGAAGCAAATGCAGGGAGCATAGAAAGGTGTTCACAGGCCTCTGTCGAGCTTTGACAGGACATTCAGGAGAATCAAATACAAACACAGCTCTGTCGTTTTTGTTTCAATAGGAAAGGAGGAGGCTGGTCCTGTGGGGTGGAGGACAGGGTAACTGGCAGTCTGTGCAGCAGGGAGACATTTTGAGCTGGATCTGGAGCCAGAATAACTATTGGTCAAAGTCATCTCTGATACAACACTGCCAAAAGCAGCTCAGCATTCTTCACCTCCCTTGAGCTTTACCAGGGACAAACCCAGCCAGCCTGTGCTCAGCCTAGATAATCCAGCTGTGGTAGGACCCAAGCTCAGCAAACCAAATGGCCTTGTGGGCACTTGCCAACCTGTCACATCTGAGTTTGTGAACTGCACATGGTGCTGGCCTGGGTGTTTCATTTTCCCTTGACATCCTCAAGCAAAGCGAGCCGAGTGTGCCTTACCACAGCGCCTGGGAGACCATGGGCAGGAAGGGATCAGGTTTTCCAGTTTTGCCTGAAGTGTGTCACCACATCAGCAGACAAGTACTTTGCCTAATGCCAGTATATTGTGTGTCACCTCGTATTTCACATGATACAACGCAGTCCAATGATGCAAGTCCTTTCTCCTGCTGGCCAACTGGTATTTATGGAGATAACAGTTACCAGGAAGCCAGGATTTAGGGCATGCAAGTGCTGGTGGTGGCACAAAGCCCTTGTTACTGGTGGGTGGGATTCCTTTACCTCTCCTTGAACTCCTGCCAGGCCACTCAGCACATCTCCAGCCACAAGAAGTTTGCAGCTGTTTTGGTTTGAAGCACCAGAGGTGGGGGAGAAGTGGAGGAGGCTCTATCAGCTCTTCCCAGGGAACGAGGTTCAGTTCTTCGCACCTCATCTTTGGTCAGGAAACCAAGATGGGGACAGGCAAAGCTGCTGAGCCTACTTAGTCAGAAGACCTCAAGAAAAAATGCAGAGCCAAATTATATCCCATTAACTTCTCCCAGCCCACCATCTTTCATAGCTATGGTGCAGGGAAAGCAGGTCAGCATTTGGACTGTTACCCAGGCCCCTGCTACTGAACACCTCCTGGTCTCTAATATGCTCTTGTTGGCAGTGGTGAGGAAAGCCACTGCTGTTAGCTGGGATACTGAAGCACCAAGGCTAACCCAGATTCAGGGAACCTAAATCCCACTGTGCTCCTTGTGATCAGTGTTTCTTGCTGGCTGAGTGCTTCTGATAACCTTTACTACAGATTTTAGGGGGGATACAGTGGACAGAAGCAGCATAGACATTCCATGTAAGGAAAATAGGGTTGCTGTATCAGGATAACCAGCCACCATGGGCAGGCACAGACTGGATCCAGCCCTCCTTCAGGTACAACAATTTGGACAAAAGTCTCTTTTTTTCCTGCAACTTAGCTCAGGGCTCCAAGGATCCCAAACCCTCCATGCATCCATGGTGCATGTACTCCAAGCATGGGAAGATGTGACCACCTCTGCAAAGCACAGTCAAGGGCCATTCCCAGCAGAGATGCAACAAGGACAGCAGAGCAGCGATGGGGCCATACACCCTGGAGACTGCAGAACCTCTCAGATCAGCCTAGATACATGGTAGCATGGAGGCAGGAGATCAAAATAACCTCCTGTCCACTCTGACGACTGCTGTCATCCTTCACAGTACTCTCCTAGCAATGGGATGAGTGGGCAGTTCAGGGCACAGGCAATTGAAGGGGTTATTCACTACCACTGCAGATCAGCAGGAGCCCATAGGCAAAAGATGAAGGGTCCTGGCCTAAAGCCAGCCACTGGGACATCATTGGGAGGTAAACTAGTTGATTTTGGGCTGCATGAGTCATCCAACCTTGAACATCCATGTCTTCAGAGGGATCAAACAATGATAGCTTGGAGAAAAACTGATTATCAAATCAGTATCAGGCTCCCTTGCCTCAGTTTCTTCTTGTATAAACCAGGGACAAAAAGCAGTGTTCCCTTCAGGCTTTGCTCTGTGTAGTGGAAGCTCACAGATGATGCTAAAATTGTTTCTAGACACTGTAATTCTTTTATCTGAGCCACAGGAAGAGAAGACAAAGAAAGGAGAGCAGTTCCTTTCTTGGAGCTGCTGTTCTGCTGCTCCTTGCAACCTCTTTGTTTTGATTTCAGATACATGGTTTGCTATTCCCCCCCTCAATGTGATGCTATTTAAGGGAGAAAGGGGATTTCATCATCTCCCCACGGCCATTCTCAGCTGCAGCTTTGACCTCCTCCCTTCCCCACCTTGCTCCACTTGGTCTAATAAACTTTTTTTTTTTCTTCTTGGTCTAGTTTCCTTCCTTGTGCTCTTACATCATCTTTGTACTTATCTCAGATTCTAGCATTTCCCATTTCTAAGCACCTCTGAGAATAGCCATAAACACCATGTACAGCAGTATCTTGGCATAATATGTTAGCTGCAAGCAGCAGTCGTAAAACAGAAAACAAGTCTGGAGGTCTACAATTCCTTCTCTAAAGGATACTCACTTGCTAGCCATTAGGCATCAGTTCATTAAGAAAATCAGTATTCACAGTTCCTGATTCTACGAGAAAATACAAGCCAAAAAAGTGAAGATTTGTTAAGTAGGAATCTGCACGTTCATGCCCTCTGCTGCTCTCAAATGGCATTGAAATTAGCAGGGTCAGTTCTCGCCTTGTTTCTGAATGATCTATGGCTAAATGTTATTCATTATAAAGTAGAGTCAAGACTAGTTCTGTGCAAGATAATTATGCAGACTTTCTGACTAGATTTTTTTCACTCTTTCATTGATTATTTTTACATTGTAATGTGCAAAGCCCTATTCATGTCTATATTAGCCTGACTTGTTTCCTACGTTTATGAGAAAGATCTTTCTTTGATAACAGTTGTTATTGCTGGAATGAATGTCAAATCATGATCTACTCTAATACATCTTTCTAAATTGCCTTCTCAAATTTTATTATTTGAAAAAAATACCACCTAATTTAAAGAGATAAAACCTTCTGGAAGTGGAATATTACCACTCATTAGGATAACAAGAACAGAGGTAGGAGTTGCTGGGGATACTGAAGTCTAAGCTTCTTTTCCTAACATAAGCACAGACATCTTTTTCTGGAACAATCTTCCTTCTCTTTCTGAAACTCTGCTGCTTTTGGGGAAACTATTGACACTAATCTCCTTATCTGTGATTCTCTTTGGAAAAATGCTGACCAGGATTCAGCAGCTCCAGATTCAGGTCCTGGGTTTGCTATAAATACCCTGTGTGACCTTGAGCAAGGCACTATTGTTCTGTGACTTGGTTTTTCCATCTGTAAAATGGCAGTAATGACGAAACCTGTGTTTTATTGCCAACTCCTACATTTTGCATATTTGCAGGGAAACAACTCACTGAATCTCTTCATAGTTTGGTTCCTCATCTCTAAAAGATGTATAATAATACTTCCCTTGTCTACTTATTTTGATTACAATCTTTTCATATATTGATGTACTGGAAGTACCGTGGCACTCTGCCACAGTATTCAAACAATACATTTCCCTCCTCTCTTCCTCCAGAACCCTTAAATGTTCTGTTGAACCCTTAAATGTGGATTTGCAGAGTGGTTTCAAGCTAACCCCCCTCAGCACTCCAGGGTGTCAGCTGCAGTGGCTTGACCTCTCAAGGAAAGCTGCTATATTAGTATCTAAACTGATTGACTTGCACTAAAGCACATGAGAAGCACTCACAGAACATACTGTGCTAGCTAAATTTCAGGGGAATATCATTGCTATGGTCAACAGCAAACGGCTAGGGGACAGAAACATTTTGAATTCACACTGCTGTTTCTGGGGATGAACATCTAACCACTGCTGTACATCCAGTCCACAACCTTTGCTCAGCTAAAACATACAGCCATGATAGCTAGGTATCCCACCTTGGTCTAAAATCTTTGGATATATATCTTACAAGAAAGAGACCAGTAACAAATTTTTACATTTGATACAGCAATTTAAATACAGAATATTTTCACATGACTACTTGGAGAGGTAATTAGGCAAAGCAGAGGTATAAATGCTTTGCAATGAGCAATCTTTTATCTTTGCTGTAGAGGTGACCTAACACCATGGTGACACAGAAGATTTAATATAGTGTCCAGCTGAGGAAAGGAATTTTGCACAATATTAGATGACAAAGTTGTTCCATTGTTCAAGTACCACAGGCATTATTAGCCTGTCACGAGCCTGGGCTACAAGCTCACATCTGCCACTGAATAAGGTTGCCTATCTAATTATGTATGTGGAGTATGTTTGCCTCTAAACACCAAATTTTGCAGCTGAATTTTGATTAAAAAATTCCTCCCAGTCCTCCAAGCAGACACAGCAGTCTTTACTGCCTACCCAGCTTGAAGTAATTCTTGATTCCACCTGGACTGATTGCATTTCAGTAGCAGGGGAGGAGTACAGACACATTTGCAGGATCCATTCTACCATTTTTCAGTGCCCAGAAGAGCAGCTGAACTCAAGGTAACATGAAAGTGTAAAGCAAAAGAGGACAGAGCCCACTTAGAGATGTGAATTTCTTTATCTTTATAATTTAAACATCCTTTACTTAGGGTGTCTGCATGACCAACTTCTTATTCCTTTTCAGATGTTCCTATTTACTTCATTAGATTCTACAGTCTGCTGTTAAAATTCTGGTAGAGGTAAGTCAATAGGAAAAGACAACTACAATTTTCTGGGAAGAGTACTGCCAACTGTTTGAACCCTGAGAAAGTAAGTTCTCCTCTGTTCATATTTCCAGTGGGTGCATTCAGATTACAGCTCATCAAAATAAAAAAATTATAGGCAACTAGGTCTGAATATCTTTGAAGAAATACCAAGAGCTGGTGAAGAAAGCCGGGGAGTGACTTTTAAAATAGCTCAGGCGATTCTTCCTCACATCTCACTGCCTTGCAGCACCACCTACAGAGATGCTGTCAGAATCACATCCACTGCCAAAACTCGCAGACTTCCACTTCGCTGGCCAAAGGAATTCTAGCTCAGTTATTAACACGCTCTGCAAACTGCGAGTTGGACAGCCCTGAAGGCTGAAAAATCTCTTGTTACAAGATAAAGGCAAGAAGATGGTCTATTTTTCCGTGCAGAAAATGCACTTCTAGCAATAACAGAACTAACTCAGCTGATCTGCTGGGGTTTTTTCTTTAGAAACTTCCCTGCAGAAGAACATTTCTGGCAGCCAGGTGTCTCAGCTACAAAAGGACGGTGGGATTTTCCAGGACAAAATGCACTTAATGGTCCATTAATCCTACTTTTGGCACAAGGCAATTGTTCAGGCTTCAAAAGACTGCAGTATTTCACCTCCTCCATGCATCTACTCAATTACACAAGATAAAATGTCATAGAGATTGCATAAGGTCTGTTTGCCCTTGACTTAGCCTGGGTAGCTAAAAAGTGGTAATACAGATGCTGGACTTAGCAAGCACAGTTTAAAAGCTGGCTTTTGAAATACAGCTCTGTTTATCTCCCTGTTATTTTAAAAGGAAATGCTTAGCTATTTGCCTCAAAATAGGATGTTCTTCTGAAATACGTATTGTTGTCTTACTCCAGAAGCATGACCAAATGCCACAGTAGTAACTGTAGAGTTCCCACCGTTTTGGATCAGACGCTGGCTGTGGGAGGCAGAGGGTGCAGGAATGTCTGAGTGTAGGCAGCATTGCTAGCTCAGTGCTCATTAAGAACAGGAGAAGAGAACTGGCATTTAAAAAGCAGATAAAAGTGCAAAGGAAGACACACGCTTCAAACCTATGCCAGTGAGCTATGGAACCAAGAAGCGACAGCCCAAAATATTAACAGGAAGATATATTGAGGGATATATTTTGTGCTATCTCAGGAGGGGCAAATATGATCCTTTTTATGAATAGACCCAGTACTACCTTACAATGGAATAGATCTGCTAGCTTTTTCTCTATTTGGAAAATGAGTTACCTTACAAAGGCTAGTCCAGTGCTGTCCACCTTCAGTAAATGTATGTTGTATTTTAGTCCATTTCTATCTGCCATCCTGTCTGGTATTGTTCTTTCCTGCTAAATTTATCCAAAAGTTTGTATTTTATTTGGATCAGACTTCAGTCATTTTTCCCTTTTCAGTGCTGAAACAATTTTTCTTGCTCTCAGATTGTTTTGTGTTGCTCCAGAGCGATGCAGGAGTTATATCTGGAGTTACACAGCCAGATATGGTCTTGACAGGCCAGTGTTGTTAGACGTCTGGGTCAGAAATTAGAATATTTCAGTTGAAAGGGGCCTATAATGATCACTTAGTCCAGATTATCATGGTATTATGATCTTTATGACTTGTTCCACTTGGATGAGATAATTTCTGTCTCTATGCATTCATTTCCTCTATGTACATTTCCACTATATCTTATACATTTGTGTCCTGCCTCTCTCCCTTTCATTACCCCCAACTCTTCTCTCCTTCATCTCCTGGTATGTGTGCCTAAAGAACATTTGCCATTTGTTTTAATTTCCTTTGCGAGGTCTAACTCCTTTTTATTTCTGGAACATTTCCCTTTATGCCTACACTTCCTAACTTCTAAGACGTAGTTTGCTTTGATTGATTATTTTTTCCATTCCTTCTACTCCTTTTGCTTATTCCTAATACCCACTTTGAAGTGGTTATTCACAGAGTTGGGTCTGGACTCCTTTCTTGCAGAGTGTTATCCCTCTGTGTACAAACCCCAAATACTTTTTATAGCCTCTGTTTCAATTCCAAGCCTGCCCAACATTCAAGCCTTTTTCAGCTGTCAAATGTCAGTGATTGCTAGTTTGTACCAATTTACAGCACGTTAGCCTTCTCATTGGGGTTTTTGTTTGCCATCCTACCATGTGAGATATTCCAAACGATTTTCCCTCTGCACACAACCAGAGCTAAAATATCGCCAACAGCAGGAGGAATTCCTCTCGACCTACAGCACGACAGCAGTGCCAAGAGAAGTCTGGAAGGTGATTAGCTGAAACTGTTCTCATAGAGCAAAAAAATTGTTACAGTAGATTAAAAAATAGCATGAAGAAATGGAATACATGCATATATTTTTAAAGCCTCTGTCAAGCAGCCAAAATAAAAACAGATTTCACCAGACCATGAAGAATAAAACGTGTGCATTAGTTCTTGTATGACTGGAGCTTATTTCCTTGCTAAATTCCAAGTTTCGGGTCTCTACTGAGGAAGAAGAGCTGCTCAAGAAAACTCCCCAGATGTCTTATAATAGCAAAGCAATACTTTTTTTTCCTATTTATCACTATATGAACTTGCCCAGGCAGTTAGATAAAATGGGGTAACATTTCCAGAAAACATGGTTGTGATCAGGGTCAATGTTCCTACCATATGTGTAAATACTAGTTGTTTATTAGGGGTCTTTTTTGAGAGTTTAAGCAAGGGAGTCTCCTGACAACCAGCATGCAGCTCCTGTCCTGGCCATGCTGGGTAACGGCCACTGCTGTTTTCACAAGGGACATGTTGGACATCCCATGAGGTGTAGACTCAAGGTGCAGACCTGGCATGGGGTGCACAGGAGGGAACCCAAATGCCACTCTAGTGCTGTGTTGGCTAGTGCAGGGGGGAGCCAGGATGGCCCAATGGAGCTGCAGGGAAAAAAAATCATTTCAGTTTGCTTTGTGAAAAAGCCTCTTTCAGAAAGTCAAACCCAATATTGTCATTTTAAATGGCTTGTCAGAGGAAACATCCTGTTTTTAGAATGGTTTAAGTTAGGAAAAAAAATTGTGTACGGTTTGTTTAGAAAACAGAAGATTCACTGAAATGAAATTACGGGAAGATGGGAGGATTGAGAAGGAAAAAAATAAATGGGAAAAGAGAAGCCATCAAACTAAAATGGTCCTACTACAGTGTTTCATTTTGAACCACACTTGTGCTTTTTGAGGATATTTTGAAGATGCTTCACAGCAGTAAAAAGGAGCAGGTTAACTGGAAAAGCTATGGAAATGTTAGGGCTTCTTTGTACAACGTCATTTCGCCAAGTTTCCCAGCCAGGGAAACGCATGACTCGAATCCAGAGGCAGTGAGAGATCCCAGGGACAGGTGTGAGAAATGAAGGCTGCCATTGCACGCAGGCCCGCACCTGGCACTCGTTACGGGAAGCCAACATAAGGCACAAACGCACTGCCCACTTTTCCTGGGATGGTGGAGGGGGTCTGTCAGCCTTGAGGGGTTTTCACAGCCCTTTAAGGATGGATGTGGGATTCGGCTGCCGGCGGCCCTGGCAGGGCCGGAACGTTGGTACGGCGACCGGTGGGCCCGGTCGGAACGGGGCGGAAGGTGCCGAGCGATGCACACCGCGGAAGTGAGCCGGGACCGCTGCTGGGGCCGCAGTCGGATCCGGGGGGATGGATGGGGCTGGCAGCAGGGGGGGCCCGGTGCTGGGGGCTTCCGCCCGGGCCCTGTGAGCTGCCAGCGGGCCTCGCAGGGGGAGGCCGCCTCTGGGCCCTGGGCTAAGCTAGGGCCGAGGGCCTGGCAGCGAGGTGCTGAGCGGCCCCGGGGCGAGGGGCCCCCGGGGCGGTAGGCCATGGCCACCCGGCGTCTAACGGACGCGTTCTTGTTGTTGCGGAACAACGCGGTGCAGAGCCGGCAGCTGCTGGCCGAGCAAGTGAGTAGTTACGGCTCCTCCAGCCCTCTGAGTTCACGTAGCATGGCTGCTGCGGTGAGTCTCCTCCCTTCATCCTAATGTACCTTGGTGCGCCTGGGCTGCCAGGCAGCCGTGCTGTGTGGCCCTGTCCTCTCCTCCCGTCTGGTCCTCCAGCCTTCCCCTCATCCCTCCCGGTCTCCCTAGTTCCCTTTCTTAGAGCCCTCCTCAAAATTCCACCGTCCTCTGTACTCCCCCCGTGCCCCTTCCTCCTCCCCCGTTGTTGATCCCTTTTTCCTGCTATTTTATGTAAAGTGAATGGAAGAGATCTTTGTGCTGATCATGTCTGTAGTCACTTAACGAATAATAAATACACTTATTCTAAAAACTTCATGTTAGCCTTGACATGAAGTTTTTCGTCTGTTGTGCTTTTTGATGCCTCCTTTCCCCAAAGAAAGAATGGAGAGGTTTTTTCGTAGAGCAGAACTCTTCTGTTCACATCACTGTGGGCACTGTTAAATACACCAGTGTAGTTTATTCCCATTGCTTGATTTTTTTCCATAATTTGCTCTGGTGTCCATTGCCTTCCCCCATTCCCAAAAATAAATACTGAAAGCTATGTGTGAGATTAGTCAGTAGATTCTAGTGTAAGTTCTCATTACAGAAACTTCAAGAAGTTCTTTGTTCATTGGTAGTTTATGCAGTTTTTTCCAAATTTTGAGCTAGTCAGACTGTGATGGACTGCTTGGCAGCTCAGCTTTGCTGAGGTTTTTACACTTTCTCTTCAGACATGTCATTTATCATTAAGTATCTGCTGGCAGTCTCGTTATTCTAAATTGCTTTGCAATAATGCATTTTTGTTAGGAAAACAAAATGGTTTGCTACAAACTATTTCAACTGCTGAGTTGCTATTGAATGGTCTTTGTTCATTGTTAACTTTTACACCTGTGTCTGACAAGCTGTGTATTAAATTGCTTTTGCAGAACAGGAAATAGCAATAATAATGTGTTATACATGTTTAATTTGACATTGAATTTACTTCTTGTTGACATGTTTTTTTGCCAATATTTTTAGATCCTTGGATTTTTGAAAAAAATCAGAGTAGGTAGTGATAGTTTAAACTTGTGTACAGACTACTGAGCAGTGAAACAACACGTTAACTAAAAGTGGGTGCAATGACACTTTGCATTTGCATAAAATGTTTACAGTGTGTGTTAACATTAATAGAAGCTATTTTCTAGATGCTCATTCAAATGCAAGCAAAGCTAACAATGATTGGAAATTGTGCAGTGGGTGAAATTAGTGGCTCAGTGTCAAGACTAAGACTGTCCTGGAGATCAGCTTAGAGTTCGATAGTTACTTACTATTGGCATACTATTTTAGCAAAAAGTGTAAAGATGGCAGTGTGAGCTGTTCACCTTTCATGTTTCTGTGGTGTCTATCACTGTCAAGAGTTGCAGCTGATTACCATTTCTTTTGGGTAGTATCACCAGAGCAGAGCTGCTGCATGCCAGCAGGGCAGTGTTGCAAATGCTAGCTCATGGTGATTTGGCTTCTCTTAGTTCATTCTCCAGGCTTGTCCTGGAGAAAACTCTGTCAAAAATTGCCATCTGTCCTGGAAAATGCATTCTTATGTGTACAGTCAGTCACTCCTTAAACCTGGATAATCAAAGTAGCATTTGTAACAGTATACTCCTGTTTCAAAAGCTTCTCGTAGATAAGAGATAATCAGTTGAAGCCTACTGCTTTGTTAAACCACAAGCATTTTTTACTTGTTTTAGATCTGATATGCTTGCTTTATTTAATCTTTCAGTGAAATATCCTGTTGGTCACACTTACAGTAAAAAGACTGATGAGTAGAGAAGGTGCAGATGTGTTGCCTTTTGTATTTTTTCTGATGCATGTAGGATTAATGTTACCTGAAACTAGAGTGCAATTGAAGTGTGTACCTAAGTGAACATACACTACATTTGCTCTTGCTTTTTGTCTTCTGCTGTCTGTTTTATCCTGTGATAACTGGAGTGCTTGTCAAGAAATGTCTTACAAAAGCTTGTGTGTGCCTCCTCCAATCATAATCAAACCTAACTCACCAGTATGTTGAATATTGCAGTCAAATTGCCCTTGCTGTCATGCTTCAATATATTCTATTTCAATTCTTCTAACTCAGATTTGAGTAACTAGAAACTTCACTGTGTGGTTACTTTGGAAAACAAATCAAGCTCTTAACTTGATCTCTTATGTTCTTTCTGTTTACCAAGCAACTGAAATATTTTTTAAAGCTTGTGCATCAAGCAAAATGCTGAAGTACGATATTTTGATGTATTTATTGAATAGTTGTGTTTTAAAAGCCAGTTTGTTTTGTTCTTGGTAAACCATGCTTAAATAATAAATTAGTATTTTTCTCAGCTGACCATACCCTATATCTATCCTATGTCTTTTTTCCCTTTTATCTTTTGCTGTCTCTAACTGGATGGGGCTGATGGGATCCACAAATCACTTCAGGAGCTGGATGAGGTATTGTTTTTCACGTTTTGTTCTGCCATGATGTATCAAGCATATGTTGAGCTAAAACCTTCCTTCCTTTATTCTGCTAGTTTATTTAATTCCATTATATAGGATGAGGTGTCTCCATGTGCAGTAGGATGATGCTGCATGGAGAAGACAAGCATTTTCTGATACAAATCTGTTACTAACAGATACATGTATATACTAGTCTGACTTACTGAATCCATATGGGATATAGTGACTTTGTACAATGAACCTCTTAACTATTTTTTATGCTGTGCATAAACTGTATGGACTTAATTGGTCAGGAAGTAAGGTCAGGGATAAAAACAGGCTTTCAGGAAGGAAGAGGGAGTTTTTTTGAGAGGAGAGGAATGGGGAGCCACAAATCTTTCCAGGCCTTATAAAAGGACAATTAGAAATCTGGGAGAAACTTGTAAGTGAGGTTTTTGTACAAAATCTTTCCCTGAGAACAACAGCGAAGTAATTAGTATGTTTCAAGTGGTATGTATCGTTGAGGATACCATGGCCTTATCTCCAGCTCTCCTGTGGATCTGTGGAAAACTCTGTATAAGCTGGCTGCCACATTATCTTATTTATTCTCTGGAATTTAATGGAGAATTATTGCACCTATTTTCCTGCAAGTTTCTTTGCCTCAGACCACATAGTTGAAGCAGCAAGCATGTATCATGATGATAGAGTAGTGTGGATTGGTCACTGCTTTGGCCATTTTTGTTTAGCACCTTTTAATTTCTGTTAAATAAATGATTTATCAATTCTAGCTGCACGCTTTACAAGAGTGTTTGTTCTTCAGCTGCCTAGTAGGAGGGTGCCTGGCTAAATACAACATTGTTTGAGAAAAATCGGGATACTATTTTTGTTTTGGAGATATAGTAAACTATGAATCATTGTCTAATATGTAATGTATCAACATGAGAAATACTTGAATTCTCACTGCAGTACTGTATTTTCTCCTTGAAAATCTGCTAAGAATATTCTAAGAGTAATCTTCATCTTTCAGATCCTGTAGGACACGCAAGGTATAGGTCACTAGAGACAAATCAGACATGGAGTTTGATCATGCACCAAAACACTATTGAGGTTCATTTTTATGGGAAGATATACATGCAACATTCCCTAATGCTTAAGGATTTGAATCTAATTTGAGTGGAATTCATTGTAAAATTAATTTGCTGTCCTTTTTTTACCTTTGTAGCTTGCTGATGATCGTATGGCTCTAGTATCAGGAATAAGCTTAGATCCCGAAGCAGCAATTGGAGTAACAAAACGCTTACCTCCCAAGTGGGTTGATGGAGCAGATGAGGTAAGTTGTGCTGCAAATCCAACACAGTTTGATTTCTCATATCAGGATTTATTAGTGTTGTCAGTTACATTCTCAATGCTGTAACTTTCATAATAGAAATAATAGAAGAAAGTTTAAAAGTGTCTTCTAAATTGACATCTTTGTTTAGGGGAGACTGAGGCAAGCTGTGGCTTATCTTGAAGGATATATTGCAAGTGAAATAAAAGGAGACTGTCTAGAACCAGAAATTCCAGCAGACTGGGTTTACGTCATCAGTGGGAGCCCAGGATTAACAGCTCACTGGGACCATTAGGATAGATAAACTATAGCTGAGCATTTAGACTTGAGACTACAGGATAGTCCGAAAGGTCCTAAACAAAGCTGTTGTTCTTGTTCTTGTTTTGAAACTTGGAAGGAAGAGTACAAAAAAGTTAGCATTTCCAGTAGACTTTTTTGTTTGAACCTGTTGAAAGATCCCACTAAATAGACCCTAAAGTGGTGGAGACCAGCAGTGTACTATTTGAAGACAAAAAGTGTTACTGTCTTCTAGCAGGAGAATTTTTCCTGCCTCTGCAGTACTGATGCCTTGCAAGTTATAGAAATTATTTGATGAATATGAGGGAATGCTTCTGGAGGCATCCAGTTAAAAAACTTTTCCAGTATTTGGGGTGTGAAGCTATTCTCAACTTCCAGAAAATCCTTTTGAAATATGCTCTCGGAGTATATGTTGGTTTATCAGTTTGCATAGACACCCCATTGTGCAGAAAGGTGCTCAGTCTCCTTTTTACTATGCTGGTAACCAGCCTTACAGATTTATCTTTAATGACTTGTTTGAAAGCATGTTATTTAACTTCTGTTAAGTTCAGGATATTAGTCAATATTTGACAGAGTTGGTGTGACCTGAATTTTCATTTATATTTTTAGGGGTTGGCTAAACCTCCTTACTGTGATATTAATTGTATATTGATAAAAATGTCATTCCAACTTAATGAAATGTGAAAACAGCACTCTTACCTAAGATTTACAAGAGTCAACAAGCAGCAAATGCAAAGTATATGAGGGTATTGCTTCTTAGCTATTTATGTGTTTGGGGTTTTTTATGATCTTTGGTCTACTTTTTACATTATATAGATTTTTTCACTGATTTTTGTCTAGCAAACCTTTTCCTCTGGAATGTTAGTCACTTCCCTTTCTTCATTGTTGGGTTTTCTGATTTAGATTCAGTATGATATTGCCAGGGTTAAACAGAAGATGAAAGAATTAGCTAGTCTTCATGATAAACATCTGAACAGACCGACACTGGATGACAGCAGTGAAGAAGAACGGGCAATAGAAATAACAACCCAAGAGATCACACAGGTACAGACTGCTTTCAGTTCTAAACCTACAGTTTGATGTATCTGTAGTGCAGCATGATGAGGCAGTGGCTTCCTTTCAGTAAGGCATTTATTCTGTAATAAGTATTAGAGTGAGCCAGAAGTCCTAGACTCTGTGCTTCATACTGCACTCACTGTCTCGGTGAGCCTCTCAGCAAATCACTTAACCTCCCTGTTCTTTTACTTACCTGTTTGCTTTTCTACTTGGAATAGGATTGGGAGACTTAATCAAACCACATTTATGTATATCTTGAGGGGGAAAATAAATACATAAATATATTTCTATGGCTTCTGGTCCAAGCAGTTATAATAAAGCAAATGTCTTTGGTCAGAAGTAGTTATGATCCTGTGCTAACCTGTTAGCTTTCAGTTTTTGTTCATCTATGTTCTGTTTCCATACCTTCTTAAACGTTGCACTGAGCAATAAAAAATTAATTTTAAAAATCTAGAATTTGAAAGATTAGTCTTCCATCTGGAACATCTGCAATGTGATATTTCAAGTGTGTGTTGCTGACTGTTGTTTACTAATGGAATTGTTTTCTCAGTTATTTCACAGATGTCAGAGAGCAGTCCAGGTCTTGCAAAGCAGGTCACGTAGTTGTACAGAACAAGAAGCACGTGTTCTCAGGAATGTAGTGTCTTCCTTAGCACAGTCCCTTCAGGAACTATCCACCAACTTTAGGCATGCACAGTCTGACTATCTCAAACGTAAGCATAAGACATACAGTAATACATGGGCTCCTTTTGTGGAAACCACTGATTAAGGCGTGCTTATTTTCTTGCTTGGGAAGAAGCACAGAAGGGTTAAATGATGCACACTGCACTACCAGAGTATATTGGAGTGGAGGTTAGAATTTGGGAGGTTTTGGTTCACAGTCCATGTTCAAACTGCTTTACTTATCTTTCATGTTGCTAAAGGAGAAATGTCATGGTTAAACATAACAAAAAACCCCAGTGTATTTCATCCATTGGCAATTTTAATGTATCATTGCCTCTCAAATTGTGGTCTGCAAAGCTGCTTCTGTTACACTGGTGAAGCAGTCATTCATCTTCAGACATGGTACCTGCTGTTGATTGGTAGTGTGATAGGTAAAACTTCAAAAGGTAATCTGTGATAAATTTTGGTTGCATCCATAAACAGATCAAAAGTGGAATAGCCCCTTTTTAAAACTAAAATCATGTGCAATTCTATTTTCAGCTAAGATAAGTTTTTCTTCAGATTTAATATTGATATTTCTTCCTCCATGGTATAAATGCCACAGGTGGAACTTAAGATCACAATTAAGAAAAAGGATGTTCTTAAGGGAATTTCTTAAAAAATAACCTAGAATGATCATGCTTTAAGGCTCTTAACTTAGCTACTTTTTTAACTTCATGGAACATAATCACTTAAAATCACCAGTTTAATTGGAGTCTTGCAAATCTGGTTGAATTTGTTATGCTTTGTTAAATAGTAAGCCTGTGTGACAGTTAAAATTTAGATACTGCTATTTATGTCATTTACTAGCCAGATTTTTTCCTTGTCTTGTGCTTACTTTTACTCTGATTTTAGTGTGCATAAATATGCTTAAACATAGTTTGTCTTTTACAGGCATGAAGAATAGAGAAGAAAGATCCAAGCACTTCTTCGACACCTCAGTCCCACTGATGGATGATGGGGAGGATGATACACTTTATGATAGAGTATGTAATTATTACACAAATTCAATACAAAAGCTTTTAATATGCCTTTTAGTATGAAAATTTCAAAATGGTATACCATGAGCACCAAGCTACATGGAAATTCTGTTTCTGCAGATTTCAGTGATGCATTTTCCTAACTGTTATTGCTGTGGTGATGTTAAGATGATTGTCCCATCAGCCACAGTGTTTCAGTGTGAGGGAACTTGGTTTGACTACTGAATTCTCCTTACATGACTGACAAGGACTGTCAGTGTGGTGGGGAGAGGATGGTGTTCAGCTGTGAATGGCCTTGGGAGACTAAAACAGTAAGGGGTCTATAAAAAAACAACAAAAAATAATCAGAATTGCTGCTGCTTTAAATATTGGAGTTACAGGACTTTCAGTAATGCTGATCAATAACTATCAGACACTTGCATGTATTGATTTTGTACACCAATAAAAACATTGGTTTAGGACAGATCTTATTTTTAAAATTGTTTGGGTTTGTTTTCTCTGCTCAAACTAGAAATAGCTCTCCAGGTTATTTTAGTGACTTTGAAACTTTTTAAAATACAGTCAATTTTTTTCTCAGATGTTTGGAAACTAAGCAAATTCAAAAAGGACTTTGTTATGAAATCCTATAATTCTTATAACTATTTCTAGTGTTTTGATGCTGTTAATGTTAGTTCAGTATTTAAACCTCTTATTTCAACAGGGTTTTACAGATGATCAGCTAGCACTGGTGGAGCAAAATACCTTAATGGTGGAAGAGAGAGAACGAGAAATCCGTCAGATTGTACAGTCAATCTCCGATCTCAATGAAATATTTAGGGACCTGGGAGCAATGATAGTAGAACAGGTACATGCACATTACAGTGATAGTAAGAAATAGGAGAATTCAAGTAGTATTAAGGCTTCCAGACTCTTCGTGTTGTAACATCCTGTTTTCATGTACTTCTCTCCTTTTCTAACTTACCTCTTCAGGTTAAGGTTTCCTTTGCTTGAAATCTGCCAGAAGATGAGTTAATGAAAATAGAAAAATAAAGATTTAATTATAGGTATTAGACAAAACCACATAGCATGCCAAAGTTCTATTGGTTATATATCTCCTAGAGATTCAGTTTAGGTTAAATTTGTCAGCCCAAAGCAGCTGGACTGGAAGTAAGGTTATTATTAGGGGATGTGATGTGAGATGGTGACAGAGCTGCCAGTTAGATATTGAACAAGGAGGTCCTTTAGTGACATGGTTTACATAGTTCATTAGATTTTTTGCAGTGAGAGTTAATTACTCCACTGCTCATAGTAGTAATTGCTTTATGAAGTTCGTTTGGGTTCAATTTGGTGCTCACTCTCTCCATTTTATTTAGGGAACAGTTCTAGATAGAATCGACTACAATGTTGAACAATCATGTATGAAAACTGAAGAGGGTCTAAAACAACTACATAAGGTAAGCTACTTTCCATGACTCATAATCTTGTAGCATTCAATAGCCATTAAGTGATTCAGTCACTTTTCAACTGGACATCTTCCCTTTTAGAAGTGATTGCTGTAGAGTATAAAATGTCCAACTGTACTGTAGTGGTAACTTGCCACAGAACTTCTGTGAATGATATGCTTGATGCCTAATGTTAACTTCTTAATTAACTTTCTGGGTGTCCAAGCTATATGTTTTGATCTTTATATTGCTGACTTGATGAGACCTATCTACAATTCCGTTTCTGTTTGGAGAGCCCAGCATATATTAAATGGAACTGGTTGTTGGGTTTCTCAGTATAGACTTCAGACAGTTGATACATCCTAGTTTGAAAACATTGTCTCAATAGTGTGAGCTGCAAGAATTACTTTCAATGTTTTCTCTTACCATCTGACACTTTTTAGAAGTTAGTTCCAACCTTTAAGCTTTTACTATAAACATCTGAAAAGTTTGAATTGGCAGCAGAACACAGAGTTTTGTGGTTGTTTTGTTTTGTTGGCTTTTTTGTTTTGATTTTAAGCTGAGTTCTGGCTTGTCAGTTCAGTCCTTTTATTACTGGAAATAAAGTACACTGAGATTTATGCAAAAACCTAAGTAAAGCATTTTGCTTTGCAAATGTGGACATCTTACTAGTACACACTCATTATGGTAGGCTTCTAGAATATGGACAACAAAAGTGCCATTTGAGGAAAAGCAAAATACATTGGTTGTAGGTTTATTCTTGTTATACATAAGTACATTGGCAATCACAATGGCATTGGCCATTGGTGAACAAGCCTTCAAGTAATTGCAAGCAATTTGCACAAACTGAACTGGAATAAGTGAATCTGTTAGAATCAGTGCTACTTCTAGTCTAGTGACAGTTAATGAATTGTGAGCAAACCTCTGTTTGGATTGCTGACTAGAGTATTGCTTTCTGATGCAGTATATATACAACACAGGCATTTTTTCACCTAGTATGGAAGATACACAGGTCTGAATAGTAATATCAAGCACGTATACCTTGCAGTTTCTAAATGCTATTGATAGCTTTACTCTGATTTAATATTTATAATGTCAATTTTCTTTTTTCATTGGCATAATTATTACAATCTCCTGAGGCAGCACTTTTACAGAAATTGCATTAATTCACTGCAGAGGTCTGGTGATATGAATCACTAGTTACCAATTCCTGCTTCACATGAACATTGGAATCAGTTGTTATATTTTGTCAGGCTTTGATACCTAAAGCCTAATTAAGTGAATAATCACAGTGGTTGCATGTGACCTAGTTTCAGGTCAAAAATTCCTCTTTAACAGATCTGATAACAAATAATTCCTTTCCAGGGACTCTAAAGGAGAAGAATTAATAACTTTTCCCTTTTTAAATTTAGAAGATTTATTAATTTAAAAATAATTAAATGCAAGTTTTGTTTTGTTTAGCTTCTGTTAGCAGACTTTCATTTGGCTTTTGGAGAGTTTTCTCCACGTTACCTCCTTTTAATTACCCTGGGAAAAAGAGGAAAGGGATGAGAAAATGTGGTTAGAAGAAAGAAGGAATGAAGCAGAAAACTGAGAATCAAATCAAAAAGAAAGCTTTCAGTTCTAATTGAAATTAAATGAAAAGGCACAGCTGAATCAGGTACAACAAAAATGCCTATTAAAAATGAAGTTTTGTCAATTTTTATGTCCTTCAACTATAATGCAGTTATTTTATATTAGCAAAACTAGTTAAAACATCTTACCAATCATTACTGTTCAGACTTTCACATACCCAGCTGACTGATACTGTTTCCATGGTCTTCATAGCTAAGTGTTCTTCTAAATGAAGTAGTCTCTGTAGCTCACATGTCCTTTGGAAGCATAGAGCACTCTCAAGGACAGCTGAAAAGTGACAGTAAAGTTGCATAACTGACATGAAGATGCATTTTTCTTCCTAGAATCTGCTGTTTAATACAGACAAATGTAACTTAAGCATACACTTACCTTCACTGAAGTCTGATTGCAGACCAGAGTTATTTTGTGGGACTTGCTTGCAATATACTTGTATCAAATGTCAAGCTACCAAAGAACAATTCTGAGATGTGTACTTGATTGTACTAAACAAGAGTCTGTACTTTGTGGCTTTGCAGAAATCTAAGCATTACTCTCTGTTTTTATTTTTCTGTAGGCAGAGCAATATCAAAAGAAGAATCGGAAGATGCTTGTTATTTTAATTTTGTTTGTTATAGTAATTGTCCTTATTGTTGTTCTTATTGGTGTAAAGTCACACTAGGTTTCAATTCATTTTCTCATTTTTGGAGTTTATGTGGACACTTTTCCCCAATGTGAATGGATGGGCCTGTACTCCAGAAAGCTACTTTTGAATGTATAAGCCCTTGTGGTGCAAAGTCTGTGCAATGTTTCTGTGGAACTGTTCAAATTACAAGTTTGGTGATCTGTGAGTTGTCTGTAAGGATTATATGGAAAATGTCAGGAAATCTGATACTCCCATACAAATAATTTGGTGCTCTGTGCAGAGGTATTTGGACACACAGTATTTAAACATAATTACAAAATTGAAGTTTACCAGTGAGTCCAGTAATTGGTGTGTTACTGTGAAGAAAAATGTTTCTTCTGTATTCTTATGTCACAATTGTCAAAGGCTTCAAATTTCAACCTTGTTTAGTGAGTCATGGGACTAGATAACAAAAATTGATCTAGATGTAAAATATGTTGAGGTGCAAAAATGTTTGACTTCATCTCCTTTCTTCCAGACTCAAACTCCAAAGAACTGGACAGGCAGCTAAAAAAATAAAGCTTTTAGCAACCAGAACATAATTCAACCCCTGTGATCTTAATTTAGATACTGTACCTTTACTAAGAATCAGAGTAGTACTTGATCTTGTAAATAACAAGATTTAATCACTGGCATAATTTAACATGTTTATTTAATTAAAATTTTCTGAGCTTGAGTAATCATGGGAATATTTTTCCTCACCAGAATGATCATACACATTTTTTATATACAATTCCTTTAGTTTAAAGTACAAACATTACATTAAAGCGGTGAATTTAAACCATAAAATAGTTTCTCCTTTGGGGTTTCTACTCCATCTGATCTACTACAGTGGGACTCAGCTGTTACATACTTTAGTTGTATAACCTGTTTATTTTGCAGTGCATCTGTCCATACATGTTATGTTTTTTCTGTAAGTGACTTCACTACAGTACACAATACATCCATTTTCCCTGACAGAAGGTTATTTCTTTCAAATACCTGCCTGGAAGAGGATATGTCTTCCACTGACCATGGGAAATGTCATGGAAGTGACATGTTAATAGGTCTTCAGTAGAGAATGTGTGTGTGTGAGGGGGTCTTTCCACTATTTTTTCAGTGGAAAACTTTGCTGTGGGGCATAAAAGAGAAATTAGGGGAACAGCTGAGTAATAGAGTACTGACAGTTTAATTCAGGCTTGAAAAGGTGTGCAATTGTAGAGGCCTTGCCTTAATATTTTTATTATGGATTTTCTGTATGGCATTATTTTCCCCAAAGGCACTGTAGCTTCCTTTGTTTTCTGACTGATACAGTGCTCCCCACAAACTTGCAGAGCTGCTCTGCTTAAAGCCCCTGAAGTGCAATTTTGTAGTACTATGATATTAATGTGCATACATTGCCTGCCCTGAGTTTATCTTCACTAAGGAGGACTTAAGATGTGGCTTTAAACTGACTGGGTGCAGGAATGGACCTGAAAGCAAAGACTACAAAGATGTGAAAGCCTTGGATTTTTGTGTGGCTTATTGTGAAAAGCTTTGTACCACTCTTGTTACCTCTAGACAAAGGGGTTGTTGAACTTCCAAAACTGCCAGGTCAAACCCTTGATTAAATTCATAAAGTAAATTGGCAAAAGACTGATGCTTGTTGTTGGATGTGCAGCTTCCCATGTTCTGGTTATCAATGATCATGAGTAAAACTACTGTCTCCCTTGTGTGCTGTCTACATCAGTTGGTGTGAAGCAGCATATGGCTATAATTTAATATACTGTATTTGCAACTTTCTAACATGAGATAGTGTTATTTATTTCTGTCTTGACTGGTGCTTTTGACATTTTATCATGGCTAATGAATTCAAAGTAGTAATAAAATACTTTGAACCTAATTGGGCAATTATTCATTGTTTTTAAAAGTATTAACTTAAACACTTGTGTTGATACTAATGTCTATTCTTAAATATGTGAAATCAGCAGCGAGATGAAACATCTTTTGGGGAAAATATTGACTTTCTGTAACACAGTTCACTTGCATTGTCAAGAGTTATCTCCCATGAGTTATGCCCATGGTCTCTTAAATGCATTGAAGTAACTGGCTGCATATTTTATACCCAAATACTGTAAAAAAAAATATATATATTAATAGGTTGAGAGGTTAAACAAGAGGTTAAACTCAGCTGTCAACTGTCCTGTGTAACTTGAGCTGGAATTTATTGAAGTTGGTTATATTGAAGAGGAAAAACCACATCAGGCTTCTAAAGCATTGCAGGTGTTTAATAAATAGCAGCAGCTCAATCAATCCCTTATGCTGTGCTTCATAAGAATATCTCCACAGAGCATGTCACAGAAGGGGTACTGTCTGTGCTATTGGGCTTTGAAAGCCCAAAATAGCCACTGCAGCTGAGGAGTAGCATGGCTTTAAGAGTGGCTGCTGCCTACTCAGGTCTTAAAAAAAGCAAGAGCTACCTGAACTTACTGACTGTGCTTCTGTCCAGCCCCATAATCATCTCTCTATGCTGTTGGAGAGGAAGCTGGTACACTATTCTTCAGACTGTAGCCTCTTCATGGTTGCTGGATTCTTCTTCTTGGACTGTACTGAACCTCTGATTGCTTAGACAGCATTGCATGAGTATCTCCTAAGTATCTGTGGCTCATCACCTGGTGGGAATGACCAATAAAGCTGTTGGCTTGTACAGAATTTCTCCATTGAAATGAATCCAAATGTGAAAAAATGAGCTGCTCCTGTTAACAGATGTTAGTTCGAGTAATATGTGGAAATGACAGTATTTCATGCAGTGTTAATAGCAAATTTTTCTACTGCGAGCCTTCTGTACACTGCAAAGTGAAATGGAAAAATCAGTTTCTTGCTTGGTGATTTTTGGAATGTGCTAAAATTTTGAATTAAGGTGATTGATGCAGTATTCACTGAGGCTGGCTAGAGTGTTATTAATTTATGGTTTACTTTTACGGAACACCACACCATAAAGGACTCGTACCTCCTTTCCTTAAATCTTTAGAAACCTTGCTTTTGCTACAGCCTTGCAGAAGGTAAGGAGCCGCGGCACGGCGGAGCCCTTTCGGAAGAGGTCTAGAAGGCCACTGCTCGCCCTGGGCCTCCCTGCCTGCCCCTGTTCGTCTTCCCCCATCGCATCCGGATCCCGCGCCCTGCCCGGCTCGGCTTGCTGCCCGCCTGCGGTGCCCGCTGCGGCCGCCGGGGGCCGCCCGCACCGGCCTAGTGTCCGCCCCCGCGGAGCCGGCGGCGGGGCGGAGCTATGCGGTCGGGCCGGGTCGCGCCGAGCTGGGCTGGGGATAGGAAGATGGCGAACGTGCAGCTGGAGTTCCAGGCCAGTGCTGGCGAGGCGGACCCGCAGAGCCGCCCGGTGCTCGTCTTGGGTCAGCTCCACAACCTCCACCGCCTGCCCTGGGCGCAGCTGCGGGGCAAGCTGCAGCCGCGGGTCACCGAGGAGGTGAGGCCGGGCCGCGGCGGGAGCTCGATGTCCCTGGCCCTCCATACCCACTCCCCCTGAGGCGGTGGCCTCGGTGTGGCCAGAATCGCAGCCCGGTGGTCCTCGCCCTAGCACCGGCTTCCCCAGGGCATCTGCGGGCCATCCCCCGAGGCANCCCCGGCCCCGAGCGGCCTCATGGTGCGTGGGAGGCGGGGGCTCGCTTGGCCTGCGGGTGCCTGCTCGGTGCCGGGGCCTGCCGCGGTGAGGGGAGCCGAGCGGGGAAGGAGCCTGCTATTCCCGGGGGAGGGGACCCGGCCATGAACCCCAGAGTCGTCGGGGTTTTACGCCGTGAAACCCACCCCGGAGTGGCCCGTAACGGGAAAATAAAGGGGAAACGAGCTGGTCCCCGCTTCGCTTAGCAGCAGGAGCCTGTTGTAAGCCCTTCGCTAGACGCGGGTGAAGCTCCGCGGCCTCGCCCCTATAGCCCTTGTGTCATCCTCGACGGATAGAAAGTGCTTTGCCCTCCTCAGAGGTGACACGGTGTCTGCAGTAAACGTGATGACCGAAACACGCGTTCTCCGATGTCAGGTGGGAAGTGGGAGGCTGAGCTCCGCTCCCTGCACGGGGTGAAAGCGATGGCAGCGATTCCCTCTCCCCTGCACTCAGCTGCTGCGGTGGGATGTGCGGACCCGTTTATTGAGATGTTGTTGATGGCTTGTGGTAAAATAATACGTGTTCTGCATCACGGCTTTTAGGTCGCTGGTTTGACAGTTTTTGCACTGGGCTTTCGAGTCACTGATGACAATGTTTAGCCTTTATTTTTCTGATTTTTTTTTTTTTTTTTAAATTAAATTGGCATGTGAAACAGTTTAATCAGGACTGGTAATCAATCCACCTATCACTAGTAAAACCATCTCAAAAAGGCTCTAACCCAACCTTTGCACTAAATGGCGTGGGTTTAACTTTTAATTCACATAGCTTAAAAGAGATGCTTGTAATGGAAAATGCATTTATGTTTTCTAGTTAATAAACAGGTTTGTTTTATTACCTGTTTCTTTTCACTCTAGAGGTTATTGCATTTAAAAGAGTGCCCACAATTTCTTTATTTCCAGTACCTAAAATCCTGTAATTAAAGAATGCGTAAATATTAGTGGGAATGAGATGGAAAGAAAAGTCTGATACCCTTCTTTGTCTCTAAATTCTTCTTTTCTCCCCAGATCTGGCAATCTGCTTTAAGCACTCTGAATCCAAACCCCACCGACAGCTGCCCTCTCTACCTGAATTATGCTACTGTGGCCGCTTTGCCTTCCAGGGTCAGCCGGCACAATAGTCCATCTGCAGCCCAGTTCATCACCCGCCTGGTTAGAAATTGCCTTCCAGGAGGTGTCAACAGATGTATTGTTGTAAGTGGCTATTTGGAAATGCTTTTGGTGAAATCTCTAGTTCAGTATTTTCTCGACTTTTCAGGATTCTAGCTGTATCCAAGGAGACTGGAAATGGGCAAGTTTTATGGATATAATGATGTTGAGATTTCTAAGTGGTTTCGCATGGACATGTAAACAGGACTTACCTGTAATAGTTTATGCATGCACAAGCAGTTGAAGGGAATTAGGTTGGATATATACAATGAGGAACATCCATGCAGAGGGGAACTGGTAGTAGCTTTTTTCAAACTAGGATTTTTGATATTAGCACATGCTTTAGATGAGGATGTAGCCTGCATGCAGGGAGCTCTGTCAATATTGCATAACCTGTCTAAGGTGCCTTTTTTGTGGTATTCTGTGAGTTTTAAGAAGTCTTAATGCAAACTAATGCTCCATTGTGTGTCCTTCACAGGATAAGCTCTTGGGCTGCTTTGGTCATCTTCCATATGAGCCTGATTACTTTGTTATTTGTTTCTATGGCTTCTCCAGAGTAATTCAGATTTCCAGGTGGTTAGAGAAGACTCATACAGTCAGTGTTGGTCACAAATTCTAATTATACTCTTCACTTGGAAAACGTACTTGGAAGAGTAGTAACTCTACCTAATTTTTTTCTCTTATAGTTAACTTTGAAAATGTTCTGCATATTAAAAACATTTAGGTCATTAGCCACACTGGTGTATCTTTTGTTACTTTGTTTCATTTGTTTTGAACACATTGATGGTTCCCACGTTTGTTTTTTTCTTGATCTCTGGGCTAATCTGTGCTAATTTCAGTGTAATTAAAGTATAATTAAAGCAGTCCAGCTCCCTTATAAAGATGTACTAATTCCCACAGTCAAGTCCAGCAGTGTAATTCATTTTCATATGGGAAATTAACTGAAATAGTTCAATGTGGTACTCTTTGTACTGTCACTCCATCCATGTAAAATATGATGTATGTCTTGTTTGAGACATCAGTTATTTCTAGCCAACCCCTTCCTCCCCCCCAATAATATTATAGGTAACAGAACCTTTTGAATGTAGTCTTCCACATGCCTAGTGTTGTTTGACTTGTCTTCTGACTGGTGTTCCAGATGGTCTGTGAGCGGTCTGAAGTCTTCGCTTCTGCTTGTGCCTTGGCCAGGGCTTTCCCATTGTTCACACATCGGTCCAGCGCATCAAGACGCACAGAGAAGAAAACTGTAACAGTAGAGTTTTTCCTGGTTGGACAAAACAATGGACCAATAGAAGTGGCAACACTTAAAGTAAGCTTTTGGTTTTTTCCATCATTTTTTTCCAATGTTCCCTGAAGTACTTTTTCTTTCTTCTATTCGTTGCATGTACAAGTACATCTGTCTCAGGCAACGTATGGAAGAGGTGTTGTACATAACATAATAAACTGTCCTAGGCCAAAGTTCCTTGCAGTTGGTCAGTTCACAGCACCTGTGGGTAGAAATACTAAAATATTTCTGCAGCAAATGCTGAAGATGTAATTGAGAATTTAGATTTCAGGGTGGAAAAAGCCAAACAAATATCACAGAGAAAAGTCTCCTTTCTCATGTTTATCATGAATGGGAGATAGTGTATTTTTAGCCTTTAATATCACATTGTCTTTGATGTGTGGGCTTCTCACTTTCTTTTAACCAGGCAAAATCTGTGTGTGGCTGTGCAGGTGAATATCACAGTGAAGTCACTAAAACTGCTTATTCTGCGATCACATATGGCCTCTCCAATTTCTATCTGATGTACCTCTTTGCCTGAGGTTTTCCAGTAGAACTGTAGCAGAAACGAGACCCTAAGGAATGATACAGCTTGGAGATGAGCTGTGCGTAACAGTTAAATATGTCTAAGTTGTCTTTCAATAGCAGATAATCAAAAACTGTTTCCCTTACACCTGACTGTTACATAGAGGAAACTCCACTTCAGGTAACCTTTAGTATGCTAGGTCATTACTCTTCAAGATCCTAACTTAAAAGCTGTTCCAAGGTTTGCACTTAAGCTGTTAGGCAACTTCCTGTTCAGTGCTCCAGGTAGAGTGCACCAGTACAGATGGACACTCACTTAGCTGATCAGTTAGCGAGGTTATACAAATCCCTTGAAAGTTTCGGCAATGGATTTGATAAAGAATACAGTGTTGCTGCATCTGAAATAACACAGGTTTGCACCTTTAGAGTATTTTTAAATTTATTTTCAGTATCTTTTTCTCCATACTTTGTCCTCACTCTATGAACTGTTTTGGCCACAGCAAATGATGCCACAGGTGTTTTCAGGAAAGTAACAAAGATAGATGCGCTGTGAGGACTACTGTTGATAACTCAGTTTTTCCACGTCCCAAATCAGGAAGAATATAACTGGTGTCAAAAATACCTTTCGGATAAGTAGGTTCCAAACCACTTGGGTTATAAAAAAACAAAGCTGAATTTTTTTCTGCCTCCTGTTCTTCCCCTTGATGTCAGTGCCAAGACTATTAATGGCTTCCTCCAACCTAAGTTTTTACCCCTTAAACTCAGCCAGCATCAGACAACTAATGTAGAGCATGGAGGTAGGGTAGGTTTAGCTAAACCTCTCCTTTGGCACATTGCTATATTTTGCACCTACTGCATTGTCCAGGGTATTTTATGCTGAGGACTAGCAGGGATTGTCTCAGTTTTACAAGGCACTCCTTAAAGGCTGCTGTTTTCCAGGTTCTCTTGAGTACCCTGGAAGCCAAACCCAGGCAGAGCTTTTTTTCTGGAAGTTAAATCATTACCCTTAGCCTTGGCTTTTGGGTTAGAGCACCTCCATTTACCCACATGGCCCTAGCAGTGAATCACTCCAAACCTAGCTTGGCTCCTGAGGAGGTCCTTATCCCTTTAGGGGAAGTAAAGCAATCAAAACTAATTGGAGAGAATTGGGAAGTATTCCAAAACAAGCCAAGGTTGATGAGTCTGCTGGGATACAGAATGTATAGAGTCCTTAAGTCAGTCTGGCCAAGCCAAACTTCAGATACCTCAGCACAAATGACTGTCAAACATACCAGATTCCTTTGAAACCCATCTTGACTCACCCAGCTGCTGTGTGTGGTCTTCAGTATAGCCTGGCTGCTGGAAAGCTTGAACAATGTTTCCTTCCACCTTGTCTTTGTTTTAAGTTGTTGATTCACAGGAGTTAAAAGTTGAAGCTTGGTGTGTGGTGCCCTCATTGTCCTTTTTGCCAGGAGGATCCTTCTTCAAGGAAACAGCCTCAGCATGCTCACTGTCTACCATTTCCAGTCTGAGCAGCCTACAAGCTTACTGTGACTTCCTCAGCTGGCTTCCTCTTACCTTCTTTTTCTCTGCCTCACATTGCCTTCTTGGTCTCGCTTTGATAGTGGAGAATGCTGCTAATTTTGTAATATGAGTTCACTGTGGGAAGGAACACAGTTGCTTAGAAATTAGAACACAGAGAAGAACTTAAGCTTAACACATAGAAAAAGTAGTAATTAGTTTGGTTGACATTATTTAATACTGTACAACTGCCTGTAATCAGTTGTAGTTGAGCATTAATGTGCACTACAGGAACTACACATCTGGTGTAGGCTGCATAGGACTAAAGACAAAGCTATGCAGAAAACTAGTCAAAGCAAGGCCAGTCCTCAGGTGTCCTCACTTCTTTTCATAGTGTCTGGCAAGTGCTACGGAAGGAGTCAGGCTGGCTGCTCGAATTGTGGACACCCCATGCAATGAGATGAACACAGATAACTTCCTTGAGGTTGGTAATACACCTGATGAGTAAGAGGTACTAATTGTAAGTCTAGACTACAGTAATGAAGAACTAGTGTTGCTATCTTTTAACAAAACCTGTTTGTCAGCAGTAGAAAGCACATCAAAGGACCTGTCCAAGGATGCTGAGGCTATTTCTTTGGCCTTTAATATTGCATAGAACTTGCTAAGTTGGAAGGAGGGAGAGTGTACAGCTGGGGTAAGGCACTGGGAGTTAGATGTTGTGAGCTCTTGATCTAGTCATGAGACTGGCTGCTTTGCCAGTGCAAGTGTTGTCTTAAGCCTGATGGTGATGTTTCTGAAGTTATGGAACAGAAGTTGACATATTTCCAAATGAGTTTTGTCATAAAGGTCTGGAAAGCTGTTGAGAATGAAAATATTCCCATCCTATTGCATCATGATCCAGTAGAGTGAGCAGATGGCCTTTACCTCTGAAGATCTCTTTTATTGTTGGAGCTTAAAAGTCCAGCTTGTATTTCATACCATAGCAAGTCAAGATGTCTCAGTGGAATTAGGCCATTGGAAAACTGACACCACTCCCCAAAATTGTGAATGTTTGTGTGTGTATACATGCAAAAATCACAGAAGACCCTTAAGTGGGTACCCATATGTGTGGAAAGACACAGTGTGTCTTTCTGATGACTGACTGACAATGTCTTTTTTCTTTTAATGATAAAGGAAATCAAAAAAGTTGGCAAGGATCTTGGGATTACTCCTACCATTATTCGAGATGAGGAGCTGAAAGAGAGAGGTTTTGGAGGTATATCTTGTTGAAAATTCAGCTTTTTTCCTAGCAGTTAACTGGAATGCTTTGCCATCCCCATTGTAACATTTTATTTGCACATTTTGGAAACAGTTTTATTGTCCACAGTGTTCCAAAATGTTTTACAAAAAACAGCCACAGATTGCTCCCTACAGTCTCTCTTCCCGACAAGTGCTCTAATTCTCTGTTTTCCAGGTATCTATGGAGTTGGCAAGGCAGCTCTGCATCCTCCAGCCCTGGCAGTTCTCAGTCACACTCCGGATGGTGCTACACAGACCATTGCATGGGTGGGCAAGGGTATTGTATATGACACTGGAGGACTCAGCATTAAGGGAAAGGTATGTAAACACTTGTTCTTCTGCTGCCTTTGCTTGCAATGTTGTTTTCTGATGGAAATAATACAGAATCACACACAGAATCACAGAATTGATTGGGCTGGAAAGACCTCCGAGATCATCAAGTCCAACCCTCTGTCAACTCTAATCCATTTATTAGATCATGGCACTCAGTGCCACATCCAATCTTCGTTTAAAAATCTCCAGGGAAACCAAAGTATATTTGTTTGAGTAAACGCTCTATCTACTGTCATCCACATGGACACACAGACTATCAGGGGAGAGGACCAAATAGGAATTCAGGGAACACTTTACAGTTAGCTACCTGATCTTTTGCCCTTGAAATATTGCCCACTGCTTGAAGAAAGACAGAAACAAAGATGCTAAGTTTCTGATTTTGGAGATAGCTCTAAACCCCATTTGAGTTGGTCTCAGTGCAATCTTGTAAACAACCTTTTTCTTTTATAACATATTAGCAGCAAAGGTTTAGTATTTTCCAGTTCTAGGACAAGAGCAGATGCACATGTTCCATGTTTCTGTTGTGACTGAGCAGTGTCCAGACCAGAGTTACAGAAGCCTTAGAAATGCTAGTTTTAGCAGGCATTACTGTGAAACTCTCTTTTAAAGAAGGAAAATATAATTTGTATGATTCTGTTTAAACAGACTACTATGCCTGGAATGAAACGAGACTGTGGTGGAGCAGCTGCTATTTTGGGTGCCTTCAAAGCCACTGTAAAGCAAGTAAGTAAAATGTGTTAATTGATATCATGTATCCCAGCATTGCCAAGGAGCAGTCTGGCTTTGGATATATTCCCAGATATGGGAGCCAGTCTAATCCTGAAGTTGTGACCTGCCACTGTTGTTGGTGATCTTGAGCCACTCTGCTCTTTCTGCTATTTCAGGAAAATACTTGAAATCTCTACTGTGATCTTGAGAAGAGTGAGAAATTCCTTGAGTCCTAACTTTTTTTTAAAGGGACTTTCTTGAATTTCAGGGTTTGTTCTGCAGACACAGTGGTTCCTATTTCCTTCAATCAGTTTTATCCTTGAGTTATCGTGCTGATTTTGTTTAAGCTGTGGAATTTGGGGGCAGCTGTTGTCCCCTTAACAAAGAAGGGGATGAGTGACTGCAATATGAAGTCTGTCCATATAAATCCTGTGCCAGTTCTAATATTAACCTACTGGGAAAGTGGCAGCTCTAGTCTGACCAGGAGCTGCTTGTTGGTTTGCTCCTGTGATCAGAAAATAGTAGGGGAGCTGAGAAGAAGCCAGGATTGAAATATGGAGAATTAAAAAATTGCATATTGCACTTTAACAAGATGAACTCGGGAAAAGCAGTGGCCACTGCCAACAAAACTGCCCTCTACACAAATCCAGTGACTGAGTCTTGCTGACAGAGCAGCTATTGCCTCCAAGGAGTATCCAAAGTTCAAAGAACATTGACTGCTGCAGATTAATGCATAGATCTGATGGAAGCTTTGTCCAGGGAATGGTCAGTGCCAAATTCCCATTTCTCAACAGTTTAGCTCTGTGCCTTGGCCCTAGCAGCATGTTTGATGTGGAAAGATTGTAAGCTTCACAGTTATCTGCAGAGATTTAAAATTCAAACCAGATTTGTGAGCTGCATCTGAGGCAAAACAACCTTTCCATAAGTAAGTCCTTCAGAAAGTTAGACTCCATGTTTGCAAGGAACAAGAGCTAGAACTTACATAGTGCTTTGGGAGAGTCTGGGAAGCCATGGTTGCAGTATGTTGTTTACAGTCCTTGTTTACAAAGTGTTTTTGTATGTAATGATCTGCACTGAGAGAAGCTGCATTCACAGGCACAGTAGATGTGAACAGAAGTGAGCTGTCATTTCATATGCACTTATTATAACCATGAATAAACTGGCAGCAATATGTTTGGACAAAGTGAGCCTGAAGAAGCTCTTGTACCTCACAAGAAATTTTGGGTTTATATGTAAAAACAAAAGAATGATCTCACTACTTAATTTTACAACTTCATGTAAGAAGACCTGTTAATGAAATCCCAGCAGAAAATGTATTCAGATAGGCAGTGGAAAGAATTTGTCATTCTTACTGTTTCAGGACTTTTAAAAATGTTCTTCAGAATAATACAAAGATGGAAGAGGTTTAAATTAGTTATGTTTTGTCACAGAGACTGAAGCTGGAAATGTATGTTGGATAGAAAGCTCAGTGGGAACAGGGGCAGAGGTTATCCACCTTCAGAAAATATCTGCCTACCTACTGTTCCAACAGTTCTAAAACATGATTTAAAAAGGCTTTGGATAGCAAAGTTAAGCAAGTAATTTTTCCTAGACAGATGCATTTCATCTGTTGTGAGCCTTCCAATAAAAGGGAAAAGAGAAAAACATTCAGTTGAGTTTTTTTTAATCCATCTTGATCCTGCATGTTGACCTAGTGAGTCCTGCTTTTGGAGAGCTACAGGCAGAATGAGATTCAGGAAAAAGCAGCTGATCTTGGAAGCAGGCTTTCACTTTTTGACAGCAGAATAACCACATCTTTCTCTTGGAGGAGGAAAATTTAGTGCAGTCCAGTGAGAGATTGTGAACAGAGTGGGGTTTTGGTGCACAGGCTATTTTGGAAGAGCGACAGGCCATGGGTGGAAATGTTATCAGCAGTGCTGTTTGCCCACTGGCTGGACTAGGAACTGCAAAGTTACTTTATGGCTTCTAAATGCCACCTGTTATTTTGAAAGGGTTTGATTGATGCAATTGCCCTTTGGACTTCAGACATTAGCTGCTTCAGCAAGTCCAGATTCTTCAGCTACAGCCTTTTATCAAGATGTTAACATTAAAACTGATACTGATCTCCCTAGGAATTTGGTGTTTTTAAGGCTAGCTATCCCAGTTGAGGAGGAACTATGTTTTTATTTGTTAAATGCTGCTGTCTCCCTTTCTCCTTCCACACTGAACAGCCATTGTATAAATAGCAAAATCATTATACGTTTTAAAATATCATCCTTAACTATACAAGCACTTGATTTTAAACCAAAGTAAACTAGAATGGAGTATGCCAGAAGAGAGGGGGCTAAAGGGAAATAAAAGAGTTTGAAAATGCTGTCTACCTCCCAGCAGGAGTGATACATTTTAAAAAAAAACAAAAACCACTCACACCCCCACCCCCTAAAAAACCCCAAACAACAAAACCAAACTAAATTTGTCTTAGCCATGGATGTTTTACATGGGAAGAGAGAGGATAGATCCTGGCAGCACATATCTGATCTGTGCTGCAGGTTGGATGGTGAAGGGCAGGAAGCTGTGTCACTGGCAGCTGGGAGATCTGCTGAGACATTCCAGGATTGCCACAATCAAAGTTGCTTTCCAATAACATTCTCAGAGATGGAATCTGTTCACCTGGAGTTGGTTTTCGGTCCCAGTAAATTAGCTGGATGTGAATTAAAAAACATTTCTTTCTTATTGTTGTTACAGGGTTTTAAAGACAATCTTCATGCTGTTTTTTGTTTGGCTGAGAATGCAGTTGGACCACGTGCAACAAGACCTGATGACATCCATGTTCTTTACTCTGGAAAGTAAGATTTATCTATCATTTTCGTAGAAATATTAAGAAGAAACATCTTTGGTTCTGTTTATCTGAGTACCATACAGATTGTGAACCTATCCCTCATCAGGTTCCCTAGATATTCATAATAGTACTTCAGAAAGCTGCAGCAGGGACTTTTAAGTGTGCTTAGAGTTTCCTGTTTGGCTTGTAAATACACATTAAAATACATATCACATATATCATGAGCTGAAGTTTCCTTAAAGATTCAGGTTTAGGCTTTTTTCTGGTACAGCCAATTTTCTGTGTTCTTCTGTAGTCTATATTGTCTCAGTTGCAGAGATCTCTTCTTGCTCTGAGTGGGATACCTCTGTGTATGGCAGTAATTTGTAAAATCTCAGCTTGACATGCTGGGCAGTGTACAGGCCCAACAAGTAGACCCAACAATGAGGATAGTGCAATTATAACCCTTTTCCATGTGTGCTCTGTCTGGATGCTTGGAGCTGGGGAATAAGCAATCATACAACTTGCAGAGTCAAATAAGAAAGCACATGAGGTTTGAGTCTGCTTCCTCATCCAGTATTCCAGTTCAGACAGATGAGTCTCAACTTTTAGGCCTGAAGCACTATTGTATTAAATGTTCTCTCTTCTTCCTAGAACTGTGGAAATCAATAACACTGATGCAGAAGGTAGACTGATACTGGCTGATGGAGTGGCTTATGCGTGCAAAGATCTTGGAGCTGATATCATTCTTGATATGGCCACACTTACTGGAGCTCAGGTACTGACACAGAACTGTTAGCACACAGGGCATGCATCCTTCTGTTGTCTGGATATGATACACTTCTTTGCCTCTGTCCTGCTAGTCTTTGAGGGAAAGTAGATACTGTGAACTGTTCTGCTTAATTGATGATGGCTTCCTAAATTTGTGCAAGAGAAAGTTGCCAGCAGCAGCCTCAGTAAGCTGTAATTCTCTATATACAACATGTGCCATGAACGTGTTACAATTACAACTGCATTATTCAAACAGATTTGGTTTTTATGCAACTTTTTTTGCTTTTGCATACTTAAAAGATGGTGTTCTCCTGATGGCATGAGCAGCTGATGTAAGTGATCCAGTGCTCAATGTGTGAAATTCAGTATCTTTATCATTAGCAGAACTGATGAGATGATAGCAATCTGTTTTCTTACCCATAAAATGGCTTACATTGTAAGTCACAGACAGAAAATACAAGGGTACAAATATAATGCTATTATTTTCTGAACTCTATTCCTGTTTTATGGAAGATTATATTGACAAGCAGTGATTTTTGTGGTTTGATTTTCTAGAAAATGAATTGGTCTTCATATCAGGAGGAGAAATGGTGGCAAATTTTAGAAGCATGAATGTTTCATACATTGGTGTAAACATCAATCCTGTAAAAGGTTCCCATCATTGTCTTACTGGAAAACTGGTGTGATGGTGGCTTCTGGGTTTTGTATATTTGGAAAGAATGTGGGTGTTACTGTGTGACTGACACACATTGCTGAGGTATCCTGTATGTATATGTTAGATGTTTTGTTTATAGTTCATTGCTGATTTAATTTTATTTCTGAGGATAAATAATTGTAAAGTGATACAGTTTGCTTGCTCAGTAGCTGTAAAGAAATATTTTTGTGGGAGAGTGGTTTGAATAGGCCAGGCAAATGCAGACTATTTTACTGCAGGATGGATTTTCAGAAATTTTAAAAGATTCAGCAGTAGCTAGAATGACTTTGTCTGCATTTTTAACACAAACTTCTTGTGGAGTAGTTTTGAGACTTGATTTTCTTGGCAATTTTGTTAGATGGAAAACAGCAGCAAATGCTGAGAGGGAGTAGTGCAGAATTATCCTACTCAGCCCAGTTAAAGTGAATCCTTCCTGATCTTGTCTTATATGTCACTAGGGAATTGCTACAGGAAAGTATCATGCTGCTGTCCTTACCAATAATGAAGAGTGGGAAAAGGCTTGTGTTAAAGCTGGCAGGAACTGTGGAGACTTGGTCCATCCTCTTGTGTATTGCCCTGAGCTCCATTTCAGTGAATTTACTTCTGCTGTAGCTGATATGAAGAACTCTGTGGCAGTAAGTTTGTTTTGGTTTGATTTTTCTTCTTTGAAATTTAATTTGTTGTATTAAAATATGTGTTTTCTAGATAATGTGATGGCCTGCTGATAGCTGCCTGAAAGTTCTTTATGTAGACTGTAATCTCTTAGAAATGGGCTATATAATTGTGGTCTTTAGATCTTTTACCTGGGGATTTTGCAGGCTGTATGTCACTTCCCTGATACTCAGTGTCAATTTTAAACAGGGTTTTTAGTAGGTTGCTGCGAAGGTATTATTGGGCTGCCTGCCTTTTAAGCATGGCCCTAAGATGAATGCTAAATTCCTGGATGGAGACTGTTTAAGAAGTAAAGATGAATATTCCTTAGGTCATATATAACCAGCAGGGACAGTAACCACAAATGCAGAAACCAGGAAATTGAGGACAGAGGCCTTGGGAATTGCTGCAGCTGCTTTTACTGCCTTAGAGAGTTGTGATGTGCAGTTGAGATTCAAAAACACTGCAGAAAGGAGCTTGGGCAGAGGAGGAGTTGAGCAGAGCCAGACTGCTACCAGGGATTAAGTAAAGGATTTACAGTGCAGTTGGTTTGCAAGACTGTTTTAGGGCCATTCATTAGGCTTTGAACAAGATTTGCACAACTATCTTCTGTAGGCAAGAATAAATCATTAACATCTTCTTTCCTTGCAAGAGCAACTGTGTTCTATTTATTATTTCTATAGGACCGAGACAATACTCCAAGCTCCTGTGCTGGGCTCTTCATTGCTTCCCACATTGGCTTTGACTGGCCTGGAGTCTGGGTCCATATAGACATTGCTGCACCTGTTCATGCAGTGAGTATGCTCATATGGCTTCCTGAGCAGGCAAGCTGTGTGAAGAAAACTCTTGGTGCCTGCAGATACTCTCAACTCTGTGCCATCAAATGAAAAGTGAGAGAATTAAGTGGAGAAGAGTTCTTTTCAAAAGTGTTGACCCTTTCATCTGTATTGGGCCTGCCTTTGTTTTGGTATAGCTTCATCTATTCATATTTTTAATTTTGGTTTTAAAATATGCTAAGAGTCATTTTAATTAGCAGCAGCATTTTCATTGTAAACTTTGACAACTTACCTGCTTTCTGTTCATGGCAATAACCCTAGCCTTTCATTTTCACATGTATTGTTTTAAGGTGATTCGCCAGAGCTGATCATCCTGCCTGGTGACCTGCAGCAGAGAAAACACTAGTTTCCTGTTGGGGGTTTCCCCTTCTCCCATTGATGAAACTTGTGTATGTTCTTTTTTTCACCCCAAAACCCAAGCCAGTTTATTCCACCCTACCTCCTTTCTTTTAAACCCAGTTTACTCAGCTCATACTCCAAAATCCATGCTTATGCTGGGTGGAACACTCCCTGCCCTGAATGCTAGCATAAATAATAACTTATGCTAGCATAAATCCACCCTCAAGACAGTGTGAGCTCTGTTCTCATGTGAATCAACTGGTGTGTTGATTTAATCTAACTGGGACAGATTCCAGTAGCAGTAAGGATACAGAAGCACAAGCTGTGCAGGCCTGACAGGGACCCTGAGTATTCCCTGTGGCCATGCACTATCACTGCTCTTGTTGAGTGAGTAGGTGAATTAAAACTAGGTTCAAATTATACAATTTAAATTATGAATTCTTTTGTGTTGTGTTATTTTTATTCTAGGGTGAACGAGCTACTGGTTATGGTGTGGCTTTGTTGCTGTCCCTGTTTGGAGGAGCATCTGAGGACCCTTTGCTAAACATGGTGTCCCCTCTTGGGTGCAATGGAGACTCTCCCACTGAAGATATGGAGAGGGATTCCAAAAGACGTCGCCTGGTTTGACGTGCCCCAGCCCTCAGTGACAGGGTGCTTGGGTTACCTCACTTTGCACTGATTCATTCTCAAGCAATGAAAATGTCACACATCAGAAATTGCCATTTTTTTTACTCTCATGATAAGTTTTATTACTTGTTTCTGATAAAAACAGCCTGATTTCTTGTTTTTTTGTTTTTTTAAATTATTGGTGCACACAGTTGCTGAACAGTATCGGTGGTGCAGAGTCCAGGCTCAACTAACTGTATCAGGAAGAGGATGCATCCTCCTCTGAGCTCCTCACAAAACCTAACTAAGTGCATTAATGCATGAGAAGCTCTCTCTAGTCTGAAGAAGCAACTGCAGCTATTGCTTACAAAGCCTTCTGAATTACTTACTATATGTGAGGTTTTATGAGATATTTCTGCAGGCCCCATTACATCTCAGAACACAGGACAAGGAAAGGAAAACCTCTGTAGACTTGGCTTGTTCAGTGACAGTTTAGCTTAGCAGCAAAGGAGGTGTAATGAGAAAAGGCCTATAGTTTTAATAAGTTTTAATAAGGTGCTGTTTCCGCATGTTTAATGTTTCTCTGACCAGTAAAATCAACAAGAGTGGTCCAGAATATATCTCTGTGTAAATCTTTCACATACAAATTGCAGAATGTATTCATTTTAAATGAGGAAAAAAAACCCAACAAAACAGAGGGACTGTGATTGAGTAAAATCAGTTTACAAAGCAGAGTGGCTTCCTGCCACTTAATAAATTTATTATTATTAAAGCAGCTTACGTATCCCATGTGGCGTTTCATGGTGTTATTTACATTTCTGAGAACACGGAGTGCTCCAAAAGTTTGTGTGTGACATCATTGCTCTTGTTCAAATTCCTTTTCCCAGCACTCATACATCTGAAAACAGACCTAATAGAGTAGCAGCTTATACTGAATGGTTCGAGGTGGTTCTGAAGAGCTTGCACTGATTCACTTCATTTGTTTGATTCAACAGTAATCAGGGATGCATAGTATTAGTTTCTGTATAAGCCAGTGACAAGGAGCTTACAGGCACTAGTGTGGCTTGGACACCCACAGGAAATGACTTGCCCTCATTTATGTAATGTCAGCAGCAGAGCTGGGAACAGTGACCACATTTTAATCAGTGCTGGTTGCTGCCTGGTGGTTCAAGCATCAGCCTTTGGAAACATTTCTTGGCTCAACTAGAGTGTTGATGGTGAAAAATCCCACCCAGCACACACTTTTGGCTGCTTTGCAGATAAAGTCAAGCTGAGTTGTGATGAATTACACCTTTCCCTGTGTCAGAGGTGATCTCTGGAGAGAACTGGTGCTGGGTTTTAGGTGGAGTTCCAACAATGAGGTATACATCTGGTTTAGGCATGAGCCTTTTTGATTAAAGACTTCATGGAAAGCTTAACAAAGAAAGGAGAAGAAACAACATTTTTCGTTCTGGTGTGGTTGCATTTGATTCTTATGCAGAACATAACTTCTGCTGCAGCATTTGCCCTAAAATATTTTGGTATGAGACCTGGAAGCAATCTACAAAAGGGGAGATCCCAAAACTGCCTTAGAAGTAGCAGATACTTGGTGTCAGAAATTTATATGTGGGACAGTTACCAATCAGCAAGAAGCCTGTGCTGCAGAACAAAGCTGGAATTTGGTCTTTGCAGCTGTCACCCACATAGGCTCATCACTGCTGCATGAAGTGAGCAGATTACAGAAGGTATCTGATGGTCTTATGACTGACTGCTTCATAATCACTAATGTATTCAACTTTGGAGACCTTTCTGTGCAACAGGAAACAGTTCCAAACACCAGAGATTGACCTCAGTGGATTTAGGTGACTACACTTGAAGTGTAATCTAGCACCACTGCAGCAACTTTGAATAGAAACACTCCTCCACGGTTTGCACCTGTATAGTTTGTAAAACACTGCTAGGTCCTGGGTCCTCCATGCTGCAGGGTATCCTGGACCAACCCTTCAAAGATAACTAAGCAGCACAGAGCTCACTGACTTGAAGATCACCTCAGTACCTAAACAGAGAACTGAAACTTGGGGAACTAAACTCTGGGTTCCCACTCTTCAGCTACCATCTGAGCAACCACAGAACATAGAGCAGGGTCACAAAGAACCAAGCTCCAGAAGCATCACAAAGCCAGGAAGGAATTAGAGCTTAAGTTACTACAGCTGTAGGCCCAGAACTTTTAAGAGGGGGCTGACAATTAAGCACAAGCTATTACACTCCCCAGGAATGTTTGTTTTGCAGTTCCTCCTTGAAGCTGTGTTGTTCTTACCTGAGGATGGTCCAGTTGAAGCTGACATAGCAGGTGAGTTGGCAAGGTCCTCTGCTGTGGCTACCTGGCTCTAGGGGCTGATGGTCCACAGCAGATCAGCACTGCTCTTTATCCTGGTGGCTGTTGTCCATGGGACAGTGGATTGCTATGAGCTGCTATTTCTTGGGGATAAAGGTGATCTGCTGGTTCACTTGTTAAATTGAAGAGTTGTTGATGTTTTATTGATTGTCCATGGTAAATGTGCTCAGTCAGGGAAAAACCTGTCCCTGATGTTTTCAGCTTGTAAACATTACCACAGGAAAGGCCTTTGCTGACTTGGCTCTCTTTTGCCTGGATGAAATTAGTCCAAGGACATATTTTACCATGTTTTGGCACTGCCAAACACTGTCTGAGTTGGGGGCTGGTGTTAGACACCTATGCAGAGTTTTGTTTGAGCTCAGACCCTAGAGGAAGGATGGACCTTCCCAAAGAACTGCTTGGAGATTAGCTGTTGCTAGGCAGTAGTGACCCTGGGAAGGGTGTTCATGTAGTGCAGTAGGGTTGGGTGTGCTGGGGTGGAAGGATCATAGACACCTATGGCTTGCTTTGGGTATAGGATGAGTGTGGGAGGCAGGGAAATCCCATCCTGTCTGTAACATGGACAAAAGCTGGGACAAAGGTGTTTTTTGAAAAATAGTCTTTGGGACATCAAGACAAGCACCCGTATTCCAAGACTGTTCTAGGTGTGTCAGGGCATCTTTTTATCTTCTAGTACCTATGCACAAAACTACTATTAGTCATGTTTGCTACAGCTAGGCTAGGGACCTGCTAAAAAACTTCTGTACATGGAAAGGCTTCTTTGATACACTGCACTGAATCAGAAGCTGCACAAAGTGGTGCTAGAGAATCAAACTGATTTATCTCCATTTGCATGTGTAAGGGATGGAATTAGTAGATCTCATTCCTTGGTTCCCGTTGTGGTTTGTGTCCTGGAAGTTCTGTTGCCTTGATGTGTAAGGACTTCTAGGCTCTGGATGGCCAAGTAATAGTTTTCAAAAGCTGCAGTGCAGGGTTTTTTTATTTTTCCCTTTCATGTTTTCTTTCAAACACTTCTCTTACACAAAACCCACAGAGAGAGTTCCAGGCAGTGTCCACCCATATGAAACCAGACATTTTTTCCATAATCTTTTTATAGAATTGATAATATTTAACTCAGCGTGTATTAAAAATGTATGGAGTACATAAAATTCATTATAAATGTCACCAAACGGGCCAATGGCTTTTTAATATCTCTGCCACAAGACTGCATTTTAACCTATTTCCTGTCTGGATCCATTCCAGTGGCAATTCCAGGAGGGGAATATATTTAGTCTATATTTACTTAGTCTGTTTAACTTTCAGTTAGTGTCTTTGGCTCATCCCATGGCCATGCTATTTTGGGATGATTTATACAATATTTACATTAAATTCTGCTAATATTTCCTTGCCTCTTGAAGTTGGATTACACTATTTACATCTCAAAGGCCCAAGTTGGAGGAATAAGCAGCTGTTCTAGGCACCAGAGAGAATTTAGTGTAGGGGAGGCTGCCAGGAATGAGACTCTGTGTCTGAAATACTCCTGGAGGAATTGTTTTGAACTGGACCAGTCCTCCATGAAGGAAGGGGAGAGACTTACTACAGCAATAAGAAACATGGTTGGTATATAGGGGTCAGACAATAGCATTCAGATGTTGTTTTGGTTTCTGCAAAGAATTTGTGATGTATTTTCCATCAGTTGCAATGTCCTGGGCTAAACCACAGCAGGGCCCTCCTGTGGGCTCCTTTGTGGGTAGGACTGGGCTTGCAGTTTTCATACTCTGAATGTCACTGCTGTGCTTACCCCTGAAAAAAAGTGGATGCAATGGGATCTCCATCAGAATGTTGGCTAGGACCAGGCTGGGCTATAGCCATGCTTGGTCTGGTAGTCTGACAAACGAAAAGAGATGCATTTAAGCAAATACCAAAGCTAAGCCATGTGCTTTCTGTTGAATCTCCTGAAATGAGCAAACATAGGATAACACCTAATAAAAATGTGACTGCTTAAAAGTAACAGATTTGAGCTCTTTGTTAAGGCTGAATGACAAAGCAAGCAGAGTCATCAGAGGTAACTCTAATTATGTCCCTTGAGGCAGGGCAAAGCAGTTGTCTAAAGGGAATAAAGTGTCTCTCTTATTCAGGCTTCTGTGTGCTGTAGCATGAGAAGCAGGGACAATGGTTGGTATGTGTGTGATTTAGCCTTTTATAGAGCTGAGAGACACCTTCAAATCAAAGTTTGGATGCTGAGGCCATACTCCTTAAAGCAAAAGAGTCAGTTATTTATAACAAAAATTAAGACAAAATATAACCAGCAGCCCTTAATTTAACTGCAAACATGCATCAGAATCAAGGAAGAAAAATCCTCTCTGTGTGTATGAAAATTTACCTTCAGGATTGACCTGTGCAGTAAGAAAGCAAGCAGCTGGATGAGATGATCAAAGTGCACATAGCCAGCCACCTTCTCAACCCCAATAATATTTGGCAGAATGAAGGGTTCTACTGCATTAATGGCACAATACAAGTTAGTGGTCCAGGGAAAAAATCCAAACTGTGAAAATATTTGAGAACTACTGTTATCTAGGAGGTGGGGGGAAACCAAATTAGCTGGAACGTTGGACTATAATTATTCTCAGAGGAATCTGTACATCTTTTAAGTATAGGGGATGGTTCCAACATTCTTAATGGTTTGAAAGTCTGGAGAACAGGTCTTGCTCTCAAAGCCAGTGAAACTTCAGGGTAGATAAATATTTTCTCTTTTTACTCAGTTCTCATTTTCAGGTCAATGAATTGTCTTCAATGCATTAACAAAATATTTCAAGTCTTACATCCTTACTTATTGGTCCTGAAGGACTTGTTTGCAAAGTTACTCACTTCAATAATAAGGAAAACTTTAGTAGTAATAAGAAAAATGTACCTGTGTATAAATAACAGCTGTCATCCTGAAGGATTTTGTTGGCCTTGGAACAGATAAAATGACCTAGGGAACAAAAAAAAGGTAAAAATGGGCAGAACCGAAGTGAGAATTGAAGCAGAAATCCTGTGATTCAGAATGATCATGAAATAGCAAAGTCTTTCTGATTTGGACAGTATAGCAATTTACAAAGCACAGCACAAGGCAGACTGATAAACTTCTCAAACTCCTCCAAGTTCATTGTCATGAAATATCCTGAACTGTGAGGGGAGGGCTGAGGGGAAAGAGTTCACATGAATCAGTTTTCTTTTCTAGGAAAAAGGTTGTGAGATTGATAAGCAACATTTTTTAACCCAGACGGTTAAATAAATCAGAGCAGGGAATGGCATAATGGAACTTGTGAAGAACTGCAGGTGTGAGGTGGTAACAGGTTGTTAACCAAGTCTTTCATAAAAGCTTTTGCTGACTCAGTCACTGATAATCACAGTCCAAGATTCCAGAGCTGATTTACAGGTATGAAAAGGATATGAGTAAAATCCTCTAAATTGCACCTGCTCCATAAACCTCCTGAATTACAAGGGTGTGTTTATACTCATCAAACAGGGCACTAAACAGTTGCTGGATTACTTTGCCAAAAGTTTAATGTTCTTTAAAAGGCCACAGCATCAGCTCCTGAGCATGGCACTGCTGACAGCTCCAGCACAGGCTGTGATCCTGAGAGGCAGACACACAGCTGGTACAGCTGCTCTCTCAAGGCAGTAATTATGATCTAGGACAACTGGTTTACACCATCTTTTTTTGGTCCATATGTGATTCAAATCCTTCTTGGACAAGTTTAAAAACTAGAAAATATTAAGAGCTTCTTAAATTTCTTTTCAGCAATCACATGCAGAATATAACAAATTTGGTTTTAGGCTTTTCTTGCCAGTTCAGAAACAGTTCACTGGCAGTGATCATAAGAGCAACTTCATTTAATGGCTTCACTCCTTTGAATTGATGGGGAAGGGATGCAGCTAATAAGCAGTTCTCTAGGCTGGGAAAATGAGCAGAGGAAGCAGGTGATGGATTCATCTCTTGCATCTTGCCTTTGATGCTGTCTTCAGCTTCCATCTTTGCTGCTGCTTCATCTCCACTTCTTCAGTATTGTGGCTTAAATGTGTTGCTCTGAACTTCTCTGCATCTGACAGAAAAAGTAATAGATGATGCTCATTTTAGATAGAGATAAGAGGAGGCTCTTGCCAAGGTGCAAATATCCCAGTTGTGTTGTCCTGTGTGCCCTGGCCTCTCCTCCTCTTCATGCTCAGCCTCAAAGAGGTGGTAACCACCAGTTCAAATCACTAAAACAATCTAACTGTGGAGTTCAGAGCTCCTTAAAATGCAAAGGAACTGTGCCTGTAAATCATGTGTGTAGTTGGACAACTTAGTGCTTATGTTTTAACTTTTTATTGCAAGTTAACCATAGCATAATGGAACATACAGTTAATGTTGACACTCTCTTCATTAGTGTTTTTAATGTAATCTTAATATAGTTTAAGGCAGTTATTCAGCTCTAAATAGGAACATCTGGGAAGAAAATAATTTTCCATGTACGTTGAAGTATGTTGGGCAAAAGTAGTGTTTGGGAGGGACAGAGTGGAAAATTGTACACATTTTGCTAAAATGCATACCCACCCCTTACAGGAGCTCTGGGTGCAGCTAGTGGAGAGCAGCAGGGTTTGTTCCTGCAGGTCATGGCTGTGTGCAGAGACATGTCTCCGGCACGGTGTGTTGTTTCCACTTCTACACATCATNTGGATCTTCGTTCACAAAGCCTAGCCACGACGACATCATCTTTCCCACTAGTAATGGCTTGTTGGCTTTTAACTTCCCCGAGGTGTAGCTCATCCAGGGCTGCCACCATTTCTTCTTTCTGTGGCTCAGCCAGGGCTGCCACCAGTTCTTCTTGCCACCATTTTTTTCTGCAGGACCCAAAGAAGGAACAGGGACAGAGACGTAACCTGATGATGCTGTTTTACCTGCATCTTGGAGATGCTGTTCTTCCTCTGGTGTAATCACAGGGCTAGTGGTTGGCTTCAGACTCTTCTAGTTCTTCTCTTTTATTTTGATTAGTTCATCCTGCTGTCTGAAAACAAAATTAAGGCAATAACTGCTCTGAATTAGATGTGCACCTGATCTGAATTCAATGTCATTACAGTGTCCTTGTGAAAACTCTGCAGCATAGAATCTGCAACTTGTTACAGAAATGACCAGAAAACTCAGATTTGATTTAGAAATTACTTAAGAAATGAGAAATGTTCTTTTTTTTTTTTTTAGACTAAAATGCTGTGTGTGTGTATATGTGTAATTAGTTAAGCACTTTTATTCTATTGTATTTTACAACATTTTTATTTCTGTTTGTTACTAGGGTTAGGGTCAAACCAGCCCTAACAAATATATCCTGGTTGCAAATCTGGAAGTATTTTTCCCAAAGACACAAGGTTAAGGCTAAAGCCAAGGAGACACTGCCTGGAGGTCTGGTGTTTAAAATACCAACCATTTGTTGTGAGCATTCACATTCACACACATGACTTTTTTTCCCCATCTGACAGTTGCACTCCTCATAAGACTGAGTTTCCCACTAATGTGGTTCTTTCTCAGTCAAACTTCACAAGCATTTTCATAACATTTAGCCACTTTTCACATCTGTCTGAAATAGTACTGGTGACAGCAAAACAGCATTCCCTTTGTCTTCAGCAAACTTAACAATAGACAAGCTCAGAAACCCAATCCAAAGCCTATTGTATGAATATCAAAAGGGATGGGGATGGGTCTTAAATCATATTTTGCAGGATCTCACTTTGATGTGTAAGATATAAAAGCTGTGAGAGCAACAGAGACCTTCATATCTTTGGCCAGCAGGAATTTAACATGTATCTTTTAAGATTGCCCCCCTCCTATGAACACATGTAATCTTGCAAACCAGGAAATCATAGAGAGACAATTATTCATCTGAGTATTTATACTTCTGATATTATTGTTTTTATTTTTGTGGAACACAGCTTACTTTGGACCTGGCTGGTGTTTGGAAGCTCTCCATCCCAAGATCTAATATCCAAAACAGGAAGCTGATTTGACAGGCAGTTGCAATACTATAGGGCAAACACAAAACAACATTATAAAGATTTGGCTCTGGACCAGCTCTGTATGTGATGTTGAAGCATTTGGTATTCTGCTTAAGGTTTCTGCAAGGAAACATCTGTGAGATTCTGCCACAGATAACGTGAAATGTTTGATCAATCTTTGTTTACTTAGAAAGGCATTGAGATGGCTTTGTTCAGTCCTAACTCTGAAATCAAAATGTGCCTCATTATTCCAATATAGAAAGTCCACATGCTGTCTTTAGTGGTGCTTCACCAAGAAAAGGTGTTGTAGTGCCCAGGCAGGTAAAGATGGGTCAGGGCAACCCTGTTACATCCCCACTGGGCTAGGAATTGGGGTCATTATGCAGATCTAGACTAAATATGCTTACTCTCCTCATCCAGGGAAGTTCTACTTTGTACTGGGATTGCTGTCTGAGAGAACTTGAGAGCACTGTGCTATTTTATTATTTCAAGAGCAAAAAGTCATTAGATATAGTATATCAAACTGTCAGGAGAAGTGGGAGTGTCTCCTGATTTCTTCAGACTAAGACTATATGTCTTTGTAAATGTAAGGTAATGACTCAAGCAAATTGTAGTCAGTTCTCAATTCCTTTAAAAAATGATGTGATGTGATGGGATACCCAGGGTAAATGGAAAAAAACCCAACATAATACCAGAAAACATATGTAAAATTAGCCCCAAAATACATGTTACAAGAGAGTAATGGAAGAAAGAAAAGTCAGTGATAGCATCTGCTGTACAGCACAGTAATCTCTGGGTTAGTCCTGGCTGAGCTTCTAGCATTTGCCTTTCTGTTCTGTAATCTCCTCTGTCAGTATCAATAGCTCTTGCCTTTCCACCTGTAACAGCTCCCTGGCTCTTACCTGCAGTGTAGGACTGTAGTGCTTGAGGGCAGCCAGGTCTAAATCATGATTGATCTCCATGTTGCCTTCTGCCCATGTTCTCATGCAAGTTTTACTCTCACCCTTGAGTACTTGCCACTGGAGGGAGGCAGAAAACAGACATTGAAAGTCGTCTGGAAAGAGAGAGGAGCCAGAGAAGTATGTCAGAGTTCAGCTTTAGCTGTAGGATTGTGCTGGGCAGCTTCAAGTCTCTGCAAAATCAGGCAGGTAAAGCCATTCAAGCAGACTGGAATGGATGGGCTGGGGAGGGCCCTCCATGGTAAGCTATTAGCCGAAGAGTTATGTTCATCATATAGAGTACCTCAAGGCAGTTTCTCTACTGGTGATGTAGGAACAGAAATGCTTCTCTAAAGGAACAAGATGTGTCTGCTGAGAGGTGCAGAGCTAATGTGGCTGTCCATAAGCATGCATTTACCTTTACAGTGTCTAACGCCAGTGACAAGTGATGGGAGATGTTATGTGGGTTGATTTCTGCCCTGGGAAAAGTCAACAGAAGCCTTTGTAATGAAAGATGGATGCTTACAGCTGCATACTCTGCATGTAGTTCAGTGCTTAGCAACTGGTGATTTGGGGATATAATAGAAGGAGCTCATCACAGTCTGTTCCAAGATGCTTTCTGAACTCTTCTGGTCATTAGTTAGCAGTAGCTTCACTCTGCCAATTGCTGAGTTCTGGGATATCCCTTCCCTCTTCATTCTTTCTTGTTTTAAATATTTCATTGCAGTGGCTGCCACCTTCTGCCACTCCTTGGGCTCTATGGAATGGTGGTGGAATGCTGGTGTCCTGACTATTTGTGGGCAGGGAGAGGACTTCAGCAGTCAACTGATTAAGAGGAGGAGCTCAGTTTGAGTTGTTTGCAAAAGCTCATGTGCAACAGCACAGACAAGGCAGGGGCACAACTGGTGTTTAGTAGAACTGTCCTTGGAGTATTTGGGTAACAGGTTCCAGTTTTAGTACTGCAAGACTAAATGCTTAACTTCGTGGCTAAAGAGAAGGTCAGAGAACCACGCAGGATGAACTTGTGTTGTTTCCTTACTGTTCTTACTCAATATTGTTTCTTGGAGAGATTCTTACTTATGCTTCTTATGTCTCTTAATGGTATGTTGCCTTAGCAACAGCCAGGCTATGAATCCATAGCAGATCTGCAATAAAACCACATTTGCGTCTTATTTTTTTGGCAGAGGTACACAAGTAACACTTTCCTTGTTTGGTAATTGATAGTTTGTAAGGATCTAGATCTCTGCCTAAACAAGCCCCAAAAGTAGCATACTTTAGAGGGGTTGTCTGTCCCAGTGGCTGTATTTTACACACCTGTAAAATACAGGGAGTTCATGTTGGAAAGACTTTGGAAGTAAGAGTTTTATTGTGTTGGTATTGCACAAAAAGTTGTGAGGTTTGAGCATTATCAGAAAATGGAGGGCAAAGTCTAATTGCTCTACTTTTCTTCAGTAACAACAAATAACTATTTCCCCTGACAATTAAGCTAGCATAGCAAGAAGAAACTTTAACTTGGCTACAGAGAAGGATCTCCTCTGAACTCCACGTCCTACATTGAAGTGTTTCCAACACCACAGTGCTGTGCCATGCAAGCTCCAGGACTGGCCATTCACCACTCCAGGTTCTCTTACAAAGCCAAATTCTTCTGCTGTGATAAACTAGTAGGCCTGGAACAAGCTCTCAGGCTTTAATAACAAGAACTGGACTTTGCATGTGGCCTGCCCTCAGAGGTTGAAAACATACACACCAAACCATGTTTGGATTTCATGCATGCCTTTGCCAAGTAATTTTGGTGTGTCCCTTGTATCATTTCTGACACAGCACTGGGTGTTGCGGGGTTGAGGGAGAGTACAGTGCAGCACAAGAATAAAAATACAGTTCTATTTTCCTCTCAAAGGCTGCCTTACCTAACTAGGGAATGAGAAAATGTGGAATTTCTACCTCTATGCCAAGAGGCATGTTTGGCAGTCAGTATGGTTTTAAGCCAAGGCTGATGAGAACTGATTGTGGGATTGTAGGGAAGAATTCCTCTGGGGAGATATTTAGCCTTGCAAAGAAACTTAGGACAAGCAGGATGTTCCCATAAGCAGGAAGGAATGGGGAACTACGCAAGGCATAATGCCTCTGGTCACGAGCCATCCAAATGATGCAGGACCAAAGCAGCAGAACAAAAGTCAAACAGCTGTAATGTGTGATCTCCAAACTTGCAAGGCAACAGAAACCCACAATGGAAGAAATGCTGCCATTTACATTTCAATAGACCCCCAGATTAGATGTATCAGAAAAGCCAGGCCACTATGTTATCCCTTTTGATTCCCTTGTGCAAAGGGTAAAATCAGCTCCAAAGTAAGAACATCAAGTGTCTGCACCAAATAAATAGGCATCCAGAAGTCTGATTTGGTGAGTCTGTAAGAAGCAAGGTAGGACAGATAGTCCTTTAGGGAACCAGGGGAACCAAATGCCATTACTGTCCCGTTTTGGTAGGAAGCAGATGTGAAACTGGGAGGTACACTGAAATTATCTGCAAACACTATACAAATCATACTGTTAGTGTGTGGCAAAGTCAGGTTAGATGGACTTACCTGACCAGATAAGCATGTTTTATTTGTATGGCCTTCATCATCATAAAGTTCTTGTAAATGGCAGCCAAGTAGAGTTTTACTTTTAGAGCTCATTTGGCACTGGAAATTCCTCTTCCAATCATGTATTGCCTAGTGATAGTCAAAAAGTCATTGGCTATAGCACCTGACATGAAACCAGCTGTGTTTCTCTTCTGCCTTAGCCCCCACTCCTCCCCAAAACCCCAACCTTAAGAAAGACTCATTTGTGCTTGCTTGTGTTGGTAATACTAAGGGCAGTAAGTCCCTCTTACAGCATGTATCTGTCTGGCCAGTACTGACTCATGAATGGCAGGCAAGCTGCCTGCATGATTCCATGTTCCCCAGGGTTGTGAATTCACAGCGCAACTGCCTTCAATTTTAAGGTGGGATTAGGTGGCAAATGTGCTTTGATCTGTGTCACTCTTAGTAATTATCACTCTTGGAGTATTGTAGCTGATAAAGAAGGGCTGTGTGCTGTGTCGCTGCTGGCAGGAGCTGTGCAGGAAATGCTGTGCACACATGGTTGAAAAGGGAACGTCCTGCCAGCTTCCACTTGCAAAATCAGCCTCCTAAAAATGAAACACAAGAACATTGTAGGTGCAACCTCATCTTCCCACAGAGGTTTCTAGTGCACCAGTACAGGAAGTTGAAACTGCTTTCTAATGACTCACTCTTCCTGAGGATTGGCATGGCTATCAAGGAGATAGTTTTCTAAATATTGGATATGTTTATTAAGAAACTTAAATGAGGGGGGTGGGGGGGAGCAGGAAAGTAAAAACAATAGCTTTCAATTTCTCTGATTATATTTGTTTGATAAAAGATAATGCTAGTCTACCTTATTCTCTTAATTCTTGTTCAGCCATGGCACTTCATGCTGCTCCAGATTTCTACTCTTAGCTGGTCGCATTAAGACTTCTTGACTGCAATCCTGCATTAAATATCACACCAGGATATTCCTGTAACACAGCTACACACTATCCAGTATCAGTTACTAGCTTGAGAATAACAGCACAGTTTCACCAACACCTTTTTTCTACTAGCAGTCGCATAAAAAGCAGGAGACAAACATCAGTGTGAAGAATAAAGTGAAAATAAAGCTATTGCTAAACAAGGCTAAGAATGGCTTTGATTCACTTTCTCATTAGGAAAAATGTGATCCAGTCTGGATGTGGTGACTTGCAAAACAGCACAGAAGTCTCCAGAAAGGTCAAGGTACATCTGAGCCTCTAAATGCTGTACTGAACATTCACAGCTGGTGTAGGAGATCACTTAGGCTGGATGATGAACTAGGCAAAGCAAAACTTCTCTTTAGAACTGTTTCTTTAGCTTCTACAGGTACTGCAAACAAACTTTATCCCAATAGCATTTTCAATACGTATTGGGGTTTTAATTCAGGTAGTGGAATACTACATGTACCTCTTCATTTGTCTCCTCTTCCTCCTCTCCTTTCTGGTCTTCAGAATGAGATGGTATTTGAGGACCTTTGGGTTTTATTAGTTTTTGTGGTGGGGTTTTTTTTTTTCCAAGTTATTGTGATGATACTTAGAAATAGTCCAAAATCAGGACTCAGTAGGCAGAAGATACTACCAGCACTGAGTCTGCTGAGCCTGCCAAGCAGAAAGCAGTGCTTAAAAATGTACAGCTTCATAATTTTCCTTGTATTCTTCTTAATAATTAACTTGAAACCTCTTACACTTCTATGACCCAGAAATGTAACTGCAGTAATACAGAAAGAAGCAAAGCAAATTGTACCACAGTAATCAAATGTACAATAAAATTGCTCCAGTAAAACATTTATTTTCTCTTCCATGGAAAGATTCCATCAGTCCTGTAAGAAGGATTATTATAATTCCTGGAGAGAAAAGATCAGATAACCTAATAGATAGTGCAATTTAATACCTTTTTTTTTGTTGTGTTGTTTCTTTTATAGCCAGTACTGAATATGGTTTGGTGTATTTAACAGGCTACCACTTTGAACTGCATTTCAGATGTAGAGCCATGCTTTGGTATCCCACATTACAATCCCAAATCACAAAATTTTCTCAATTGCAGTCTAGTAGATAAGAACAAAGAGATGTGTTTATGAACCCATATGTCCCTGTTTTCAAAACCCCAAACACATGCTCAGCATAGCTGTATGCCTCCCATTTGTTGTCACGTTTTGTGTAAGGACCCTGATTTATGATACCCTGCTCTCCCACGCCCCAAGGAATTTGCCATTGGCTTTGGTCAGGACAGTGTACAGACCCTTTCGTGTCCCAATAGTAAAAGAATGACAGAAGTAGAGCCTGATTTTGATTCGAGCAGTTTCAAGCAACCTCTGAAGAACACATTGAAGTCATCTGCAGCAAGAACGATGCATTCATCTCTCTATCAGCAATTCTGGGAGTTCAGTGGAAATGCAGTTAGTGTTTGAATGCCTCCTGAATAAAATCATAACAGAAACAGCTTCAGTAGTGATTAGAGATGTCACCGGACTGACATCTGGACCATGTCCAGGTAAAAATGCCTTCAGATGAAAAAGCAGGATCAGTATCCAAAGTCCTTTAACTTGGGGGTGGTTGGAACATGGCTATCAGTGACAGAACTTTGCTCCAGTAAATGAGTTTCTGAGGCTTTTACTATTAAGTAACCAGCTGCCATGAAAAATGCCCTTACTGTTAGGCAGCAGGCAGTGGCAAATAATCTGAAATGCCATAGGGATCAAAGGAAACTGCTGAAACTAACTGTTCTAAGTCAGGTGTGGGTGCCTCCTGAAACATCAGATACTGGGTTTGTTGTGCCTACAGAAAAATGTGTATTATAATAATATAGAGCAAAACATATGATGAAGCACGTACCTTGCTCCAAGGATTTAATAGGCTAAGTCACCTAGATACACAACCCTGGGGCAACCACGAGCATGTTCCCTTCTCCAGCACAGTTCAGATAAAACCACACCAGAAGATCCTGGCATGTCTTGTGGAGAAGAAACTCTCCCGTTTGTCGTCACTGCAGAGGCAGTGGTTGAGAAAAATGCACAAGCTAACGAAATGATGATGCCAGAGCCAGATCTGGGCTCCACAGACACCAGAGCAAGAAGGTCTGTAGGAACATGGGAGCTAATGTACTCAGATAGGTCCCGTGCACAACTGCTTAACTGAGGGAATTAGTAACTAGTGTCTAATGATGCAATATTCCTCATCAAGAATTTGACAGAGGTCTTCTACCTTTCACTGTGTCAGCTGTAGGTCTTGGAAACCATGGGGAAAAGCAGCAGGAGGATGAGGTAGGCAACAGAGTCCATTGCATAGGGTGATACAGCTCTGAAAGAAGATGTGATTTTAATTGAGAGGGATGATGGAGTTAAAAGAAATCCTACATCTCTTCAGCAGCATTGTTGATGTTGGGAATGAGCTATTTTATTTCAAAGCCATCTCTCCTCTCCCTCTTTCCATAAGCCATACCATGCCTTTGTAAAACAGTCTTGAACCCGAACTTGACTTCTCTGCTACTTAGTTTTGATTGTAACCTTAACATTTCATCTCTTTATGAAAATGATTCTGTATATAAGTTTTTTTCCACTTGTCATAATCAGAATGTCCTAGATCCTTTCCCTGGAGTGCTTGCAGTTTGAAGGCAACACCAAGGATAAGGAAAGAGCAGAGTGACCCAGTGGTGATGGTTCTAGCCTGAGATATTCCAGCTTCTTGCAGTGTTACAAGCTCTGTGTGGTCAAGAGTATTCACTTTAGCTCTTCACATTACCTTCCAGTTACAAGCAGGACTTTACTGCATCTTCTAATCACCCAATGTGTCAGTAGTAATAAAAGCTGAGTAATCAACATAGTGAATCTGAAGCTTTGGAAGGATTCAAATGCATTTAGTGATTGAGGGTGCCTGAGCTCTGGATCATGTTCAAACTGGAAATGTGGATTGCTCGTGTGTTTTGAAAAGGAAACTCTCTGATAACATGAGGTTAAGTGCCTGGAGGTAGCAAGAGGGTGACATCAATGCAAACAACTTTTTTTTTTAATTCTATTAACAAGAAGCTTTGACTCTAAGACAATGAGAAAGGGTTTGGTTTGTTTTTTAAAGGAGCAAGAAGCACTTTTGTCTGGGTTTTCTTCTGCCCCAAATGTAAAACATCTTTTATTGAAGTCAAAGTGTCTCTTGCCTAACCAATGAAAGTAGACTTAAGCTAATAACCTTTAAAGAGTATTTTAAATTAATCAATAGCACGTGAAAACCCCTGAAATATTAATTTTGATTCTTCAGACACAAAACTGAGGAAATGCCAGTTTAAAATGAAACAAGAACTGGCATATTTTGTAACACAACAATTTTTTTTATTGCTAACTTTTCTTTCAAGATATGGCTAAGAATTAGGATTGTTAATGAGATGGAGAAGCATGGATTTCAGCTACCTTCTCAGTGTAGTAGGTAATGCCAAGCTAATAATGCAGTTACAGGGTGCTACTTTCAATGATTGGTAAATCATGCCAAAAAAAGCAACACTCATACATTAGGTCATATATTCATGTTGTCCAATTGTTTCATGTACAAAGTCATATTATTATTTGCAGAGTTTACTAAGCTAGTATTTTCTTTAAGTCTAAACAATAACCAAGGGTATATTTTACAGACTGTTCTTTAAAACAAGTTTCCAACTATAACAAGCACAAGGAAACAAGTTCATGTCAGATAACAGAAAACTAAGGTATTAGAATTTAAGGTAAGTCTGCGTAATTTATTGTAATAAAACAATAGAAAAAGTTATCCTTTTCCAGGAAGGCTTTGCATGTTAAGTTGCACTCACCTACAAGAGCTGTCTGAATGCTAAGGTTTCAGTAGCATAAACCTGTGATATACAAACACTTGAACCATGTACATTTTATGAGTAAGGCTGTTTCAAGAAGAAATCCTTTATGAAAAAAGAGATCCAGCTGCTGCTGAAGGTGAGATGCAACTCATGTCCCTGCTGTGCCAACAGCATCACATTTTTATAGCAGCTCTTCCTTTCCAAGCATCATCATTCTCTCCCTCCCTCTCTCTTTTTCTCTGAAGCTGTTATTCTGCTGAAAAAAAACAACATCTTCCATGGGTCTGGCAAATAAATGCCAGAGAGCACTGGAGTATTTTTGAGGCTGCTCTGAAGCTGGTTCTCTCTCCTTCCAGATCTGCTCTATTGTTCTGACTGTGCCTCATTTGTCCAGGGCTGCTGGGGATTTGCTTAAGAGAATGTGGCTCCTAAAAATCATATTTCTAGATATATAATTAGGGTTGGTTTTTTTGCTTCTAGTTGCTACTAATATGATTCAATTCCAATCCTGCTTTATCTATGTTGAACTTGGTGTGGTTACTTTAGGAATAAGTTTTTCCCTCTCTTTCCATCACCTCACTGCATTATTCTTAGCCATGAATAAATTCTTACTTCCTACCAAGGCAAATGGCAAAACTATTCTGAAGAACCAACCCAGAAGCTAAATTATTCTCTGAGACTGTCTTGTCACTTGTGTGGCTGGTGTAGCAAACTGTAAGGTTTCCACAAAACATGGACTAGCAGTTTACAATGCTTAAAAATGTGGGAGCAACTTATAGAGTGAGTTTCTGGTTTCTTCCCCTTTAGTTCTCAAATGGAGAACAGAAATTGTGTTAATTGATTGCTTTGCAGGTACTTTTGCTGTATAACTTTCTAATCATCAAATCAGATATGGGGATTTGTTTCTGCCCAATAATCCTCATTTTCTCTGAAATGGGAACTATTGATCCCTGATGTTTCATTTTAAGCCAGACTCTTTATTGCTGAACAAGGATTCTGAGATGTGGCTGTTGGATCATTCTTTCAAAATTAGAGTTTCTTTGCTGTGTTTCTTTCCAGATACAAATAACTAGTCACATTAGAAGTGTTTGTCAAATTGGGAAACAAACAAACCAACCTGGTTTATGTTTTCTTCATTAATGTTCAAAAGTCTCATTCTTGAGTATGTACACAGACAGGCTGTGTACAATACATCCTTAAATGATCAACAGGTTAAGTGAAGAGACTTTAAAGAAAATTCAAGCAGCAACCCAAGCATCACAGAGGCCAAATACAGCTGCCTGGATTATCCACCAGAAAGTTTATTCCAAAGCAAGGCATTGATGCATGGGCACAAGTGTTTGGAGTGAAACAGAAAACAGCTGTCTAGGGACCTGATATGTCCCCAAATTAATTCAAATGCTTTTAACAAATAGCTACAGTATTAAACGTTCAAAATTCCCACCTATCCATCCCATATCACCGTGTCCACTTCAACAGAGCAGGAGCTCTGTATCAGCTGCAGTTTCAAGCACAAACTCTGAGCTCACATGCATCAGTGCTACATGAAGACACCAACCCAGCTCTGAGCAAACTAGTTGGGCTACTGGGAATGCTAGAGGTACATCAGCACAGTACTTGACTTGAGTTTATATCCTTAGTTCTACTGAGGGCAGGATTAACTAGCAAGGTAGAACACAATTAACTCGATACAGTAACACTGGTACTGTTGCCTCACTCAGCAAATCCTCTTTCTGTCATATTAATTATTTACTGAAGCCATACTACTTAAACTGTGAAAGCTCAAATAGAGCTGTGAATTTTTCTCTTAATCTTTGGCTAATGATTTTGTAGTAGATAATCCAACAGAGAGTATATGGTGAGCCTGTGGTTTTTTTTTGGTTGCCAATTTATCTGTGAATGAACTTTGCAGCTCTGAAAACACAGAGCTCTTTACAATAATTTGCAAAAAAAAAAAAGCAATTACAAGTTGTTTTGAGGCTGGTACCTGAGTGCAGTCTCCTTTTACATTATTGTAAGCTTTAAAGGAAATTAATCATAGGGTGAAGCAGAGCTGCCATCCCAGAGACTAGCCAGAATGCTGTAACATGTTTGGACTAGTCAGCAAATGGCTGCATATGTTCAGCTGAAATATTGCAGGTGGCTGGACAGTACCCTGAGTCACATCGATTCCCAGGGCTTCTCCAGCCCTGGGCAGCTGTATGCTGCTCCCACAGTGAAACAGGAATTAGTTCAGGGATTGTGCCTTAATTACACAGCCTGTCGAAAGGGAGTTGGTCTCTGTGGAGTATCAGTCCTGTGGAGGAACAATTCTTGTAAAGTCCTTAGCGCTGAGTGAGTCAGTGAAGGAAAAACACTCTGCAAGCTTTGTGCACTTGGCCATTTGTGTATTTCATCTCCAAGCTCTTTCTACTCTCAGTGGAAACTAATTCAGCCAGTTGAAGGTTGAATGATATATGCAGAATGCAATGTTAACTAAAATATTGTTGGAAAGCCCACAGATGTCTATTCTGGTGATGGCTGGAGAATAATTATTTCATAATGGTAGCTGAAGTAATATCATCAGCAAAAATTAATGAAGTTCATCAAAACTTCCTTTGCTGTCCAGTGATAAATACCACTTAAGATATGACTGACGTCATCACACGGAAAAGCACATTTTTAAATGGAACAGAAACCAGTCTCTTTAATCATTCCTTTGTTTATATGATACAAGTGATAAGGGGAAGTTATAATCTAAAATACAAATGTTTGCCCTTTCCTATAGAGTGGTTTCTAGAAACTAGTAGAAGCCAATGAATGTTCTGCCCTGTCTTCAGCAGTGCTGATGTAGCTGTGTGACCTGGGTAGGACACTCAGCCATGCCATCACAAGGACAGAGTTTCAGACTTGTCTTTAGTCAACACATTGTAATGTGCAGTTTTAAATATCATCATAAACTTCATTCCATCCAAAAGCCAAGGCAAGCTAACTCATGAGGGATAGACACACTGTGGAAGGGAAAGGCATTTTAAAAACAACTCAGCACTAGTGTGAACTAGCCTGAGACACACTGGTGGGACCTGTGTGCTATTTGAGAAGGTCAGTTCATCACCTCTCAGCTGCACAGAGCATCACTGCACTCAGGACATCCCTGTGTGCAGCTTTCTGCAGGACAGGCTGGTGAGCAGCTCTTGATTTTTAGAGCACGCAGATCTTTATTTATCTTCAACAAGTATAAAACCTGTAACTGCAACAAAGCACACTGTGCTTTTGCACTGGAAGCCTATGACAGGGACAAGGCTCTGGTGTCTCCGTCCTGCTGTAAGATGCAGGACAGCTACCCATGCCTCACCTCCAGCCAGGCTTGCTGAGCTCCCCAATGTAGCAGCACAAATTACTTTGTTTAATCTGTGGAAACAGATTAAAGGTTCTCTAGTGGTGTAAGGGAAAATGTGACAGTGATTTACTGGTTCATATTTTTGCCTATAGAGAAGTGGGAAATAGGAGGCTACAAGGAAGGCACAAGCCCTATGTGCTTAGAGGTCGCATAAGTTCTCAGTGAGGAGTCATCTTTGTGCCTCTTGGGTGTATGTTCTAGCATCACAGAGATGTGGCAGGAAAATTCTGAACAAACTTCTTAAGAAATAGGTGAAAATCTACATTTTAAAAGAAAAACCTCAAGATTGGCAAAGGCTAACTCTGGGAAAATGAAATGTTTTTAGACTCTTATTTTCATGTTTTCTAAGTAGCTGTACACAACATAGCTGAAATCCTAATGTAGGTTTAGGTTCAGTAAAATAATCTCCATGGTGTTGAATACTAAAATTCTGGCTTATGGCTCTGAAAGCAAGAATCCTTTGGCAGGACTTGCTTTCATATCCAGAAAATGATAGATTTTTGTATTTTTCCTCTTGTAGCCTCTGTACCCATTGCTGACAGTATAATGCAGTGCAGCCTTTGATGTCTTTTTTGCTGGATGAAACAGTTTTTTAACATGAAAAGACTTCATTGTCTTCACCGTTTCATTCCCTTGCATTTTTTTCAGTAGTAATAACAGCAAGGAGAATCACAAATGCTTTGCACTTCCAGAAGGGCTTTATAAATGAGAGGCTTAACGTTTTTTCCTTGACACTGTTCTTTCACTTGAGGCCTTTCCATTTGGTTCAGTGGATACTGCAGGTCTTCAGATTGGCACAGAAGGACCCTTCTGAGTGAAGGGTAGCTGTCTGTCCCAACAAACACAAGTGTTTTGCTTGGGTTTTCCAACCAGATATGGTTCAGCTCTATCCAGGCAAAGGATTAACCAAATCTTACTCTACAGAAGCCATTGGGAGGTCAAAAAAAATCCAGCAGTTAGTGAGATGAGAGCAAAATGAATCTTGTGAGGAGGATGAGGAGGAACATTGTGTTTTTCCAAGGTGGTGGTGGTGGCTGTTGTACCAGAAGAGGAAGGGATGTAAATTACTGATCACTCCTCTTTTGTGTCTGCACTGCAGAGTTAGCTAGGACTGGAGAACATGCAGACACCTGGACTGATTAGACATCAGCTGTGAGAAAGCACCTAGTGAAGTAGCAGCTGAAATGATGAAAAAGAGATAAAGTGGATTTGTTCTTTTTTTAACTTTTAATGAGGCTGGTGTTAATACTCTGGGGCCTCATTAACAACTTTAAAAAAGGCTTTAAAGCTGGTCATCTCAAAGGCAGTAGCTCTGCCTTTGTTCTTGGTAGACACTTCCAGGGCTGCAGATTCCTGCAGACCAGGCACCTGCAGCCCGTTGCAGTGGTGACATCTAGAGGACTCCAGATCTGCGACGAGGACAGCTTCATGCTGTGGGAAGGATTGGCTTTCCAGCCATGGGCCACCCTCTCCTGCCAGCTAACTTCATTTCACTGTGATGTAGCAGAGGAAAACATGAAAGAAACACTCAGTGTGCACAGGTAGCTGCCCCCTGAGAGAAGATTGTGCTTCCCCCATTCTGCAGCCCACCCTGCACTCCCAGGTTTCATTAACTAAAGGTGTAAACTGTTCTGCTGCAAGCAAAGAACAGAAGAGCAAAGTCCATCACTTCAGTGCTGTGACTGACTGACTGTTCAGAAGGTCTGTGTCTGGGGATAATCTCTGATGCTGTTCCCAGAGCCAGGGCCGAGTGATGGAGTGAAATGCAAAGCAGATGCAGTGGTTGTGCTCTGGGGACTATTTCCACTGTTCCCTTCCTGATCACCAAGGGCATCTTGTCCTGGAAGCAGGGCACAAATAATCAGAATTATGACTACAACTGCAGCTATACTGAATTGATGCCTCTGTTTTCTGCAGCTACAATGAGAGGCAAGAGGCAGGTGTTCAGGCAATGTGAATATGTAAAGAGAAGGTACAAGTGGGAGCTTAAACTCTGCAGGGCTGCTGCTTCCTATTTTTGAGGCATGTTGCTGCAGTACCTTCCTGAGAGCCCTGGGTTTCCTCGGCTTCCTTGGTCCTGGCAGCTCCAACTCTTTACCTTGGCTCTTGAGCGCCTTGGCACAGAACTGTTCAGTGGCAGAGCTGCCAGGATGCTCTGGGGCTTGCTGGTGGTGGAGATACCAGCCTTCCCCACCTCCCCTGTCCTGCCCGGCTAGCAGTGCTTTCATGTTCAGTACTTCTTTAACCAAGAAAGTAGTGCCCTTGTTTCTCTGCCATTTTCTTCTTTAAAGCTGCATGAGAACAAAGTCTAGCAGGCAGACTCAGTCTGGCCTGATGCTTCCATGGGAAATATTAAACTGCAGTGCTCAGAGAAATGATGAAATCTTTACTGGTAAAATTTAACAACCTACTTACACTTGGGCCAACCAGGAGAGATTTATAAAGCTGTAAAATAATCTAGCTCTGTTTTAAATTACTTCAAAACCTGAACAGTACAAACTGTCTTTAAAATTAAAAGGTAGGTTTGACTTTTGAAAATGAGATTGTACTTTGTAAAGGCTGAAATTAAATGCTATTGACCCAAGCATTTAACAGATACTTGTGAGGAATAGCAGGGAGAAGGATTTCTGGAATTCTGTCCACTCAAAAAGGAAATTGATGATAGTCTCCATGTCTCTCAAGTCTGCCCTTCCAGTCCATGCTTTTTAAATGTCCTCTTCAGTGTAATTTCCTCCCATGCTCACAATACCTCTGTGCTCCTTGTTTGTTCTTTCTTGCACTCACAAAGCTCTGTGGTCATATCAGTGCCCAAATCAGGTGGGTAGAAAACCCCTTGGGCTGAACAGTGAGACATGGGACTTGCCACACTTTGGGCATTAGTCACTTAAAAACCAGACTCCTGTAATTGCTTCATCACTAAGCCTGACAGAGAAGTGAGTAGCACTGCTACCCACTTAAGCTGTGTGTTAATGCTGTGAATAAGAGCACTGACATATGAGCACAGCATTTGAAGGACAGAGCTTTTAACCAGAGCAAGATGCTGGCTAAACTCCAGGTCATCCTGGAGTTCAGTTGTTCTTTACTTATTACACTGAATATACATTTATATTATCAAAATTGTACATCTGAGTAAGACTTTGCTAGTTCAAGTGAAATGCTTTGCTCAGATCTTACTTGTTTTTTCCAAGTTCTGTGATCTTTTCAGACACACTGATTCAGAAATGAGTGTTCATGTCCTACTGTTTTAATTAGTCACATGGATGGAACAACATGCATGCAGTGAAGCACACAGCTTCCTCAAGCTGGCTTTGAGCCTTCCCCTTCAGAAAGGTAACTTGTGTTGTTTCAGGATGTGAGGAGAGGCACAGAACTGGCAGGACAATCACTGGGAGTTGCGTGTTTCATAGGGAACATAGGACATTGCCAACTGTATAGGAAGCTCCCAGCTTCTAAGCTTACCTGACCCTGCCCACTGGACAGGACTGCCTGTGAATTAGTCCTCACTCCTGGATGGAAGCCACTGTTATTGTAGGATTGCTCCCCCAGTTATTTGTTTCTCCCCACAAGCTCTATCTCGGTGTATGAAACCCGCCAGGTTTGATTTTTCCTACCTTGGTTGATAAGAGCCAACAGATGTCAGTGCAGCCTGAACAACAAGAGGCTGTTGCTGCTCAGGGCTCTGCTTCTGCAAAAAACATCCCTGGGTGGGAGCTCCACCTTCAAAAGGACTGCAGCATGCCTGGCAGGGTGGGAGAATGGTGCTGAGAACACTATCGGTGTGCTAGGGGAGGCTGGAGAGGCTCTCACAGCTAAAAATACCTGCCCAAGTATTTTTAAAAACACATTTGAGAGTCCTTATAAACACACAAAGTTTTGTTGACAGAACAAGACTGCTCATTTATGCTCTGTATTATCCTTGAAAACCTGCTCTGTTTATGCAGGGAGTCCCATGACAGCCCTGGCTTGCTAAAGGTGCCACAATGATCTCAACAACAAACGTGTCCCTTTATCTGCTGGAGAGGGATGGAGGGCAAGCAGGAAGTATCTGCAGGCTGTAGGAAAAGCAGTTAAGAAATGGAAATAAGCTGCTTTATCAAAATACTGCTTTGCTCTTTTCACAAGTACAATTCCAGTGGCATTCTAGCCCAACTTGGGGCACCTCTTATGCAGCAGGTTAATGTTAGAGATTTGTGTAAAGCCCACTAAAATCAGTGCAATTGGGTAGGTCATATGGTTAAGTGACTTCTGAATGGAAGGAATTTGACAATGTGCTTTACTCTTTTTTTCCCCCTGAAGCCACAAATATTTTTTCAGTTGACAACTCTAAGACCTAGAAAGCCACTGTAGGGAATCTTCAGTTGGGGAAAAAAAAAAAGAAGAGGAAAATATTTTTATATTCCCAAAGGAAAACTGTAGCATGATACTAAAAACTTGGATAGTCAAAGGAAAACCAACCATAGAGATAGTTGGGGGAAAGGTAGCAAGTTTTATTGTATTTAACTGAGTGAAAACTTCGTACTTTGGAGTTTGGATGGTGACACTGGCTGGTTCTGTGCCCAGTGAAGCCTGCCTGCCAGGGAGCAGCTAGTTGCCCCAGAACACAGGCTAGCGTTACTGCTAAAAGACACCTACGTGAGTGCCTTCAGAAGTCTGGCAGGAGGAATGGACCTAGGAGCAAATAGTCACACTGTAATTTATACCCACAATGTCAAGTTGAATCAATAATGCAGTATATTCTCAGATACAGATATCTGAGTCCCACTGTCACCTCTGAATTCCCTTCTTGCCACAATCAGTCTTTTTATGCGATGTCAGGACCAGAGAGAAGACAAATGCTGGAGGAGGTGATGACAGATCTCATGGGAATCACTTTGGGGTAACTAACGTCAGGATATTAGCTGGATGTTTATCTATTCGGCTACACAACTACACACAGTGAAGTGCACAGCTTTGCTCCTGCAGTGCAGGACCTCACCCTGTGGTTTATTGGAACCAAATATGGACAGGAAGTGTGTCAGTCAAAGCTGACGTTTAGACCAGGATGTCATCCCCATATCTATATGCTCCAGTCTCCTCACATAAAGCCTTTGCCCTCTCGGTGCAGGGAATGGACTTGAATATCTTCCTAGACAAAGCTGATTTTCTCAGTTTATGTACTCATGACCCCAGGGTGGGAAGCTGAAAGCCTGTTCTGCAGTAACAGTAATACTGCATTTGTTGACCATGGCTTGAGAACACTCCCACAACTAGAAGCACTAATACCCTTTGTCATTTTAGATCTAAAGTACAACCCAAAGGCTTCTAATTTTACCCATCGTGCCTTATCTAGGTATCATGATGTTTATTTTACAGATGAACTGGCTTTTAAGTTAAGAGATGTGACATGGTCACTGATGGTGGCTTTGTGGTTATAGGTATCATGAAATCTTCACTTTCATACTTTCTGAAAGAACACAAAGAGTTCACTGTTTGGATTGATACTTAATCAATCCAAGCTTGAAATTAGGTGCTTAGCCACCCCTTTAAAACAGGACTTGCATGTGGAAAACCAGAGGAATAACAGTAACATAAGCATCGACCTGAAGCAAAGGACCAAAACCACCAGATAATACCTGCTTCAGCTAAAACTAATGGAAAACACTCATAGTCTGCAGTGAGTGTTCAATCATATAGACACTGAGCAAACTCCATAAATGTAGATTCCTCTCCTTATGCCCTAAAAGCCTTGCAACAGGGTGGCATGATTTATTTTTCAGGGTTGCTCAGAACCTTTTGTTGCTCCAGCCACACTGTGAAGAAAAGTTAACTCCTTTACTTGAGATGCCTTTAACAGAGGTGCCAGGCTCTAGCCACCTACACTGGAAAAGCTGAGTGCAAGTCAGTGCACTGGAGAGAGGGCTGCCTGTGGGAGGGTAGTGCAAGAGGCTCATGAGCAGCTCAGACACATTGGTGTTTTTCCACAAGAAGTGAATGTTGCATGTATAGATCATTTACAGTAATAGGGGTGGGAGTTTGAGTTCAGTCAATAGTTTTCCCTCCCGAAGTACAAATAAACACAGATTTTTCCTCATTTGCATTTCTCTTGCTGACATATTTCCTGGTGTTGATCCAAGTTTTTTTTGCTTCTCTGTCTACGTCTCTTCTTTTAACGCTGCAGTCTCACAGTTACTGCCACTCTTCCTTGGTATTTTTTGCATTCCCAGATGGCCCATTCTGCTTTTTAACCTCTCCATTTTCTTTCCCCTCTGTTGCAGATGGCAGAAACAACTAAAGAAAATTATGGAGAGATCTGCAGCCGAGTGCTTAGGGAAGGACAAAGCTCTATTCCCTTCCCTCCCTGCAAAAAAAAGGGAAGAGGCAAGGTTTTAAATGGTCCCTGCTCTGCTTGGCTGCCAAGAGGGGCAGGAGTGGCAGAGGAGAGGTATGGAGAAGTAGCAAAGTGTACAGCCATGTACTGCTGCAGACTTAGCATCTCAGAAAGCCATCTCACATCCTTGATGTGGAGAACTCCTCCTTGGGCTGGTGCAGCTGTGCCTTGTGCCAGTGGGCAGGCAGCTGGGCTGTACAAGCTCTTGGTTCGCTGTGCATGGACATCTGCTTTTGGTGATGTTTGTTGCTTAAGGAGTTTGAACACATTGCCACGAGCTGTGCAGTTTGTCATGCACTGGCAGAGTGGAGCAGATACATAGCCTCTGTCTGTGCCCTTTAGACCAGTGCCCTTTAGAAATGTATTCTTTAACTGCATTTTGCAAAACTCACTTAATCTGTGCTTTTTAAGGCTGAATCTGTCCCACAGCATAAATGCTCCAAGTACAATGCTGATGAACAATATTCATATGTGGTAGAAGTTGGTTTGATTTTCAAGGCAATTTCCTCTGCTGCCTTTGAAACTGTCCGTGATTTCAACAAGCTGTCACTCCGTGTCATGCACTCTTTACTCAGGTGAAATATGTGACCTTATCCTTGCTGCCACTTTTTGCCACCAACTAAAACTAGTGTAAGCTGGGAAGATGATGAACTGTGCCTCTGGCATCTGTAACAAGTGGAATTTGAGTATCTACATCTATACTGTAACTGTCAGCGGGCGAGAGCCAGGACTATACCAGGACGTGAAATTCCTGATTCCTGAAACAAGTATTGCATAAGTTTCGTCAGTTGTTCCAGGGGTTTAGAATAATAGAAAAAGCCTGTCTTCCATTTAATTTTCAGATTTCTACTTCAGATCATACCTGGGAGAGGAAGGTTATTGCAGTGGAGATGGACTTGGTGTGCTCTGCAGAACTTGTCACCTGCACTAGAAAGTAACGAAGCCAAAATGGAATGATCTTAAACTTCTCTTGCTGTGAATTGCACCAGCAGGAAAACTCTCTTGTCTACCTGTATACCCAAAAGAACAAATTCATAGGCTGAATGCTGCTTTCTAGTTTCTCATTTTACCTTTTGAGTTTGTTTGGTTTTGTTCTCTTCACAGCCTTCAAGAGTTCCCTTTTCTTTTGCAGGTAGCGCATGGACAGATCCCCACAACGAAGCATGCTTCAGAGAACTGTCCTGGCTGTAAGTATGAGCTTTCTCTTGTTCCAGTGCCTCTCCAAAAAGCACGAGAAGAAAAAGAAAACCACTATTAATAATCCTCTAGGCTGACCTTTCCATTTTCTTGGTATACTATGTTCTCAGGGTTGTGTTCATCAGAACAAACTCTCAGTCCCAGAGGAAAAGGCATTACAGCAGTGGAGACGGAGTCATGTGGGTATCTCAAGCCTGATGTGAGATGGATTAATTCCTGCAACAGGCAGCAACTGCTGCTGAAGCTTGGGCTCATAGTGATGTGTAAAGTGAACTTGTCTGCTGTGTAATGATTTAATTTGTACACTTACTAATTGCTGTGACAGCCAGGCAGCAGGGTATTGATAAGGTGCCTTGAGTGGTACATAGGCAACAAAATAAAGCAGAAGAAGATGTTCTCTCCATTTGCTCATGTGATGTCTTTCTCCAGGAAAAGACCCACTGACTGTCCACAGGATAATCTGTAGGAGTGAAGAGGTAAGAACCTGGTCATCAGTTACCAGACCTGACTGAAAGTGAGTCAAATAGAAAGAAACTTGTTGAAACAACTACCATCCTTCCTACCAGACACACACACACACACACAGACAGTTTGCTTACAGAATAGATGCAAGTCTTTCCAGGCATGTTCCCACTGTGAAGAATTTGCTCTTGTCTCTGCCTGAGCCCAAACCATTTAAACACATTTCCTGAACTTTGTTCTGACATCTCCACTTGCCGTCACTGATTGTTCCTGGAGCCACTCTGGGGACAGGATGCCAGGGAGAAAGCAGCGAAAGGAGAAACCGATATGTCAGTGAGAACCACACAGGCTATTTGCAGAGGAGAGGCTACAGCACAGATATCTGGTTGGAAAGCTCTAACTCCAGAGTGCAGGATGTGTGGCCAGGCCCCAGAGAGCATTAGTCATATTGTAAGTGAATGTTCAGAGCTGGCCGGAGATGAGTATGAAGTCCAGTATGACAAAGTTGGCAGTACTGTGGGTGGAGCAGGTTGCTGGAGAGGGGGATATTACCACAACCAAGCCAGGTAAATTGATAGCAACCAAGGAGGTGAATTTGAAGTTTCTCGTAAGAAAGGCAGACATGGTGCTCCCAAGGGAGAAGGGGGAAGTGGGAGAGCCAGCTCCATCATAGATTTCTCTATCAGATGATGCTGTTGGTAGAAAACAGCAAGAAGTCACTGACAAATACATGTGTTGCAGGACATGAAGAACAGGGGCATGACAATGCAGCACGACTTGGTGTTAATCCTTAATTCCAGTGAGCTGAGGTGTGGTGGTGGACAAGCCCAGCTGCAGGGTTCAGACTGGCCATCAGCTCTCCATGGACCAGGGTTCTTCCTGCCCATCGCAGCATCCCAGGATATCCTGGAGGGATGTCACCTCAATTCCAGACTTGGACTTGTGGCTGGGGTGTGATTCCAAACCAGCGATAGCAGTTTTGGGGAGCTGGAAACGGGAAGTGCTCACCGATGGCTTTCCCTTGCCATGTCCGCAGGGGATAGCGCTGGCTGATGGCTTCCCCACGGGGAAGGAGCCAGAAGGGGAACCCGCAGAGCTGCAGCCGGTCCCGGGCCGCGGCGGTACACTGACATCTTCACCTTGCGGGGGCAGAAGGGGTGCGGCGACCGTGTCCCTCCCTTCCCTGCCCTCTCCGTACACCTCCGAGAGGCTGCGGCGGATGCCGCTTTCCAGAGAATACGGTAAACATGTCCGCATCACGTGTGGCCGCGGGCCGCGGCGCGGGGACCGGCCGAGGGGAGGGGCGGGACGGTACTCCGCAGCCCCGGCACGGCGGGGAACACGGGACTCTTGGAGAGGCTGCCGGGCGCTGCCGTCTCGCCCTGCCCCTGCCCGTGCCCCGCCCCGCCCCTACCCTTGCCTCTGCCCGGCCCGGCGGAGAACATGCCCGCGGCGCGGTAGGGCGGGTAGCTCCGGTACCATGGGGCTGTGCTACAGCCTCCGCTCCCGCCTAGCCGCCGCGCACCCCTCCGCGCCCTACGGCAGCCGCGGCGGCGAAGCGGACATCCCCCCGTCCGGCGCGGCGGGCGAACACGGAGACCCGCAGGTGCGGCATAGGCTGCGGCAGGACCTGGTGGCTAAGGAGCGGGCGGACAAGAAGAGGAGCAAGAGCATCGACAAGACGCTGAAGGCGGAGAAGCGGGAGTACAAGCAGACACACCGGCTGCTACTGCTGGGTGAGCGAGGGTGGAAGCGGCGCGGCGCGGCACGGCAGGTGCGGGGCGGCCCGGAAGCCGCTGTCAGCGCCGGTGCCCGGCGGCCCCGTGCCCCGCGGAGGAGGCGGTAGTGGCGGGTGGGCCGGGGTGGGGCGCTCACGTGTGCGGCCGCGCCTCAGCGCCTCTGAGATCTACGGCCCGGCCGCGGCCCCGGCCCTGAGGGTCTGTCGGCGAG